>CALNHX010012947.1:0-21261 GCA_940337035.1 Agriotes lineatus
CAATTCGAAATTTTTGTAAATTAGGAAACATAAAATTGTTATTTCAAAAGTTACAAAGTTTTAGAATTCATAGAATTGCATTCTGTATGTTATTAATATTATACATATTACCGACAAACTGAAATTAAAGATTTTATGTGCCAAAATAAGACAAACGTTTTTTAAAAATGCTTGCTTAACGAGATAAAGCTTTTAGAAATAATTGTGTCTTATTCTGCTCTAAAAAGACAAAAGAATCTTAAATAAAAATATCGTAAATTTTGCATCTAAATAAACTGTAAAGAGGTTTCTGTTAACACAAATATCACACAAACGGACTACATAATGGAAGAATTCGTTACGTTGTAATGCTTGCTACTGGCTGGTACTTTACTCTATTTAGTTTTTCGCATATAGTTGCTCAATTGGTGGATCGGTAAGTCAGAGTTCGTTATTTGCGCCAAGTAAATAGATTCAGAACACTCTAAAAAAGTTAAGTACAATAGTCTTAATATTACGTGTAAAATTTATAAATAAAATTGAAATACGTATTTGCAATGTCAACAAAGATTAAATAAACTGGGATTGTTGGATGCACATCGAGTACTTTCAGGATCGGTAAAACCAATGCAGCACTCAAGCGCAGCCGGTGAGGGCAGAGAGCCTTCAATTCGGCGCTGCACCTCGTAGCGGCGGCTTCTGCAATGAAAGTGTTAAATGGCATTGCTGGGTGGTTTGTTTACATTTGGAGGTAATCACGTGCAATCAATTAGAAGCACGTAGTTCTCAGCGGTCTTTTCTCTGGTGTGAAAGATGACTTACCAGAAAACTGCAAGTCGAATCTTCGGGGTTGTGCGAAGTACTACAATTTCGTCTGGAGACATTGTAGGAAGTCATCGCTGGACAGGACAATGCCCTACCCACGTAATTTGTGTACGTAATTAATTTCTGTGGCACTTTGGCTTAGATTGCTCTTATCAAGCAGAAATCTGCGTAGTCGCAGTGGCCCTCTCTGGAGGCCTAATAGTGCCGTTTTAGCAGCTTAGTATTGTAGCTCTGAGTCGTTGGGATGCAGCAGAAGTCCAGTACCGGGTCCGGCGACCTGGGTGATCGATTTAGGGGCGAACTCTGGTTCCGGAGCCGACGGCATAGAGTACGGCTCGGGACGGGTTCAGAGAAGTATGCTTTGGTACCGAAACCGGTTATCTAGAGAATACGGTACGAGTTGATCTCAAGTGCCGATGGTCAGTAAGCTTCGGGATTGAAGTTCAGGAGTGTATTTGGCGCTCTAGAGGACTCCTTCAAGTAGATCCGTGAAATCAAGTGAAGTCAACTGGCTGGGCATCTTCGTTTTATGCCGTTCTGGTTCCTTGCCGTTTGGACCATATTCCAGGGAATTCAATCGTCAAATGCAACTTAATGGCGGTGATCACATTATGTACCTATGTGTAACATACATGTATGACGCTAACGTCACAACGTTTTCTGTGTAAATGTTAGAGATGAACCTACAAAATACATTCTTTCAAGAGAAGAAATATGGATAGACGATATTTTATTTCATCTAGATATTTATTTAAAAAAATACGCCACCTGATTGCTCCAGTTAGTGATCCCGAGTGGTGTACCTTGAACAAGTGTCCACGTTCGATCAGCAGAGTTAAGCAACGCTGTCTCTGGTCAGAACTTGGATGGGAGTTCCACGGCTGCATCTTTCGGCGCCTCGTGGTACGGCTATCACGGAAAAAAGTTGGTCCCGGCGGTCATACAACATCATGACAGTCATTAGTGGCGTTGGAAGTCCTCATAACTGCACAGCAACGCCTATAATTGGCCTAACGGCTGTTGGCTGAATGCGAGTTAAATTAAAAATTAAAAAATTAATTAATTAACCTAAATTCATCCCCTTAATTGTACTTGATTATTCTAAAATTGAATTTATAAATGCCTTCGAAACTGATGTCTTTGTGACAATGTCTAGTCAGCTTTAAAATACTTTCTTCTCATTTTCGTTCTAATGCTGTGTTTGACTGGGCTGGGCTGTTCTGTACATCCTGAACACATTCGCTTATATAGTACCTTAAGGAAAATATTTACAACGTGGGCCATTATACTAATTAAACGAAAATAACCACTTCTCAGCACTGGGTTTTTTGAGTAGTGGTATAAATATTGACTTGAGACATTCTTCAAGAGTTTCCCGTCTCATATATATTATTTTAAATATTCGCCAATATTTCTCTGCCGTTTTCGATTATCATTTTTGTAAGTTATAGTTGAACTTAGTCGGGGTCAGTAGCTTTTTTATTTCTTGTATTCTTAACTGTATGTTCCACATCAGCAAAATGTGGTTGTACGTGCGTAACCCATTTCTCTTCTATTTCTGCCGATTGTGTCAAATAATGACTACTTTTGTCTTTAATAACATTAAAAATACTCTTGCGGAAGGCACCAGCTCAACTTCTTTGAGACTCTAAGTCAATGCATTTCCTTTGGCGTCTCTAGTTTCTTTATTGACTTGCGGTTATTTATATTTATATTTATCCTTTCTCTTGTATTTCAGACGTCAGTTCATTAATTTTAACATAATATCGTTCATTCATGCTGTTCCTTCTACTTTATCTCATACTTTTCCCTCCAGTTATTAATAATAGTAATAATAAGCTTTTTATTTTCCCAGCAGATATTTACAGATGTATATTTATTGAAATTTTGTTTTAGGTTTGTTTTGTAATTCTATCCTTCTTTCGTCATTATTTGGGTTTCCTACATTAATATCTGATTTTTCCTTTAATCTAAGGTTAGTTTGTAGTTGAAACTTATCAAATTTGATTTCTTGCAATATTATTGTAATTATCTTGTTTCAATACCCATGTCTACAGTTTTTTAGAGAGTTTTGTAAGTTGCATTACTTAGAACTCTTTCAGGTTGTAAAGTACACCGCGTTATAGATGCGCAGAACGCTAGAAACGTCCGAACGAGTCCATTACGTTCAACAAGGTGATTTCCGCTGTTGTATTCAGTTCATTGCCATTCGTCGTACATTTTGTTTTCTCCTGTGTTTATCAAAGCTTAACTCTACTTTTTACTTCTTTTCGCTTTTTAAAACAGTACTTTTCAGAACTAAACAGCTAGGACTGGGATTATTTTCATAGAAGTAAAAATGTTCGTTTACAGTATAAATTTGAGGTTACAATTACCGTACACGCCTCGAGTAAATCCACTGCTATGCCACTGATACACCGGCTATTTGCGCATAACTGTAGCCACGCCTATGTACTTCTTGGTTTGACGCCACTCTATTTCGCTATTACCGGTTTTTTTCTGGCAGCATTGGATAAGGTGGTGTCCTAGTGCATTCTTTTGCCCTAGCCCATGTTCTCTCATAACTTCACATGTTTTTCATTTACTAACGTCTACATTGAAGTATTCCGTCTATGTAGTGTTTCTCTATAAGTTTAAGGGCATTATTTAGTTAGAATTCTTCGATCTCGTTGTTATTTCTGCGTCCTGCGGTTATTTCTTATGCTTGTATAATATTTATTACTCGAAGTTTGTTTTGAAGTTGTAATACCAGCAGTATTTGTAAAATCGGAATCTTAGGTTTTATTAGTTTCAAACTATATGTATAGTCTATACTTATGTGATTATTGCTACACTATTTGAATGATATCCATTTACATTGCGGGAAAAACATACAGTCCAGTTATTAGTCTCGAATTGTTTATATTTTCAGCAGTGACTTTCTAACTTGGAGTTATGTATTTATCCTGCCTGGTTAGGCATAGGTACATTCCATATATCGATTCTAAAATGATCTCTTATCAGATTCAGCCCGTAGGTCCTTTGCACTTCTGTCCCATTTAAAGGCCACCGGTACTCGCGGCCGTTAGTTAACTCGACACCCATGATGCAGGAGTGTTTTTTTTGTGAAAATTAGAAGGATACCTACCAATTAAATTGCTGTTCCTTCCAAAGTTCTGAGGTGAAAGAAGATCGATTTTTTTGCGTCTTAAGATAATAATCTGCAATACCGTTTGTCTTATATACTTCTATTCACCCTCACTGTACTGCTGTTTTATTTTTCTCGTGTTGTCCATATTTGAGGAACATTTTCCTGTCCGCCACCTGAGAACGCGCCCGCTAAGGGTTACTGGCTCTCCAAGCGAGAGCTTAGAGCCTAAAGAACTTTTAAAGAATATATAGATATTGCTGAACAGTAGATATATTTGAATATGAACGCGTTTTTATTTTTAAAACTGTTCTAAATCAATTCAATGTGTCAATGTAGAAAAGTATGTATAAAAAATTAAAATTGAAGAGTACACAAGATTATGATTCTGCTTATATTCTTCTTCTGTAAATTATTGTAGTTTTTGTTCTAACAAATCTATCAGGGAGGTTATAAAACACAATTGATTTTATTTCTTGCATTTTATCTATTTATGTTTTTTTTTTATGATTTTATATGATTCCGGTATTGATATCGCTAACGAATTCCAAAATAATTCTCGTAATTGCAACAAATATTATTCTGCAAAAATGACAGACCACTAAATTGTGTATAAAAATTGTTCTTATACGTTTCTTATGTACAGATTATCATTGAACCAAAACGAAGTATTTCAGGTATTTCCAATTCATGAAATCTTGTGCACACGTTTAAATATTAATTTTATATGACATATTATCTATTCTAGAGTATTCCATCGTTTAACATCATTTTATAATCTTGTTGATAAAATCAGTGGCGATCCGCTCTAAGGAGCCAATGAGCTATGGCTCTACGTGCCATTACCAGTTGTTCACTATTTTTTTTTATTCTATTTTTTTACTTAACATTCATTATTCTTCTCATATTAAAGTTTAAACAAAGCAGGAGTAACTTTTGTTTAATGAATATAGATTAACTATACGATACGCCCAGCTTGCTTTTACAAACGCATTCTTGCCATATCGAAGGGGTTCTGCAGCTTTTCGATAGTTTATAGACTGCAGGTACAGAGCGATAAGAAGTAGATCAGAACATAAGGATATTTTAAGATTCAATGGAAGGCATAAAAGCGAAGACAGCAGCAGCCTGACCTGACCCCTGCGATAACGCCCGTGTATCGAGTATTTGATGACAATTTTGAGCCGTACGCTTACTTCTTCGAGTTCTGATCAAGAAACGAGGCATCCCTAGAAGAATATGAAGGCAACCGTGTGTACAAGTCTGACTTAAGTAACGTTGCACGTTGAAACTTTCACAAAATAATTACGGTATGGTCTGAAAATGCATTTTACGTTTGGTTGGCTCAATAAAATCAAACGAGCGGCCACTGTTAAAATACAGTCCAGATATAGCATTGTTAATTATTGACTCAACGGTAGCAAATTAATCGTTACCAAAATTTATATTGAAATATTTTCAAGATGTCATATAACTAATTAGTTTGCAAAGTGAAATTATATGAGGAGTACTGTAGAAGTAAAGTACGGGAAGCACGCGACTAAGCTCAATATTTGTGATTCTACGACAGTTAACTCTACTTATTGTACCACACAAGAAACAAAGTTATATATAACAAATCCTACAAGCAGGCCAAAGTCATTTGTTTCTTGTGACAAATTAGCCACTGTGGGTGCTAACTTACATTTTTTTGGTCTCGTTATTACTCCAATTTAAAAACAAATTAATATTGTCCAGAACATATGCGCGACAGCAAAAAATGTCGGAAGATTACATTACAAGTGATATATAGCTTGTGCATGTTTAATTTTAGTTTCCAACTTCTATTTTTACTTAGACATTCATGCCGGTCGGACACGTAAATACGCTAAATACTGATCAGGTCTGTGCATTGTGCTATTCTGTGTCCACCGCCCTTGCCTGTAAATGGTAGTAATTTTCGCAAAACAAAGATTGCATTAGCCGGGCAAGTTCCCCTCGTTAAAACTGTAGGGAAGTCCAGCAAATTAGGAGAGTATCAACGGCTTAACTAAAGACTGCCGATACCCGGGATTGTACAATCCCCTGGGAAAAGGGAATATCATAGGGTGCAACTAATCCCCTGCCACCAAACAGTCGACATTAGAGAGCAAGAACTAATTGCAATGGCTTGCAATAAAACGGCTGCATCCGTGAAGCGTCTGCAAGGAACTCTCAAGTGGCATTTCGTTACGTTCAATTTCAGGTGTTTATTTATATTCTGAAAATTTATGCAAACGGCAACGTCTTACGGTGGTTGACTCAGATTAGACGCTTCGCTGAAAATCTATAACGACGACAAATAATTGGAAAGCTTTGGACATGTCCCTCGAGACGACCGCAAATTGATGTCCACTCTTGACATATCCTACAAGGATCACTACGGATTTTCTATCCTCACAATATGGAGGAGGCAGTTGACATATAGCTAAATTTCTATTATCCTTTTACAGCAGAAATCATTATTTTTAGAGAGACGACGTCCGGCTCACTTATGAAAATTTGGGTATGGACATAACTGAGATAACGATGCTAAACACGAAAATAAATTGCTCAAAATCATATCTTCTTAAATTTAATAACGTTGCTCAAGGTTGTATGGTAGAATTTCATTACGAGGGAGGTTTCGGTAAAACGTCCGGATGTTTTCATGGCTGTAGGTACAATAGTTTGTACTATATAGTAAAGACTGAAGGTTGCAGATACAATTATTATTACAAGTGCCCTGCCTATCATCAAAAATAATGTAAGTGCCACAAAATCTACGTATAGTATTATCACGGAACAAATTAGCTTTGTTCCGTGGTATTATGCTACCTAACCTGTTGAAAGAAACGGTGACCCATATAGGCGAAGACTAATACATACATTAAGATGTGATTCGATTAATTCCTAATTTCTAAACACATTTTGTTTTTTGAACTACCGCATGCTGTTAAGGTAAAGCACAACGTTTACATTTAGTAAAATTGCCACTCCAAAATAACTCACCATCACCACTAGTAGTGCATACCAAATATTTTTCCATTTTACTCTAGGGGGCACCGCATAGAAATTATTATTCTTATTATTGGCTTTCAATTCTTAGTAGAATTATAACTATCCTTAGGGCTCTTTCAATTCATTTACTAAAGTGGATTACTATCCATTTATTAATGTTTACAATTTACCAAGTAGTGCTGCTGCTACGTCGTTCGTGTCTAATTACGAATTTGCATTTCCAATATTATACTTTAGGTCCACATTTCGAGAGCGTTTATTCTCTTGCATGTATCTTCAGTCAAGATTCAAGTTTCCATTCCCTACAGAAACGTAGAGAAGGCGCAAAAATTAATAAATGCTATTCTTACTTGTATATTTATATCGCAATTGCAGGGGGATCAATTAAGTTTATCAAAAGGACTTCGAGGTTATCCTATCTGACTTTTTATTATTTCGACTCTTCGTTAACTGTAATAAGTATCTAAATAGTTATTTTTCAACGCTTTCGTGCGTTCACGTTTTTAATTGTCATGTAGTTAGTCTTCTTTATGACCCATAATCAGTACTTGCATCATAAGTGAATTAAACAGATTTTGTGTGTTGGAAGTTGCCTGTGATAAACACGAGGTCGTCATCATAACGTTTGTCTGTTATTGTCCCATTGACTTCGTCCGTTCTTTCCTGTATAGCTGTTTGAAATATTCTCTCTGAATATTATATTAAACGATTAGGAGAATAACATACACCTACGCGCATTGGTTTCAGCAAAGACTGTCAACGATCCATAAATATTGTTGACATACTAATTTGAGTTGCAGCAGAATTTTCGGCATTTTGTCCTATTTAACTCGGTCAAATGGTTTACTACAATCAACAAACCTTACAAAAATACTTTTATTAAAGTCTAAACAGCGATATGCCGACATATTGGCGGGTAATAAAGCATGCCTTGTACCATATCCACCCCTCACGCTATACTGTCTATTCCGCATAGTTTCTTTGCACCTTCTGTACATTTGTAGATGTGTTATTCTATCTATCTTTAGCAAGTGGCTCATGGGGGTAATTGTGCAATAACCATAACGTTTTCCGGTTACCTATTTTTGGAAGTACAACAAATGTTGATTATTGCTAGTCCCTTGGATATGTCCAGTTCTAAAAATGTGTCTATATTATCTGCATAATTTTTTTACTATAACTCTACAGGAGCCTCGTCAAAACCTACCACTTTATTTGTTTTAGTCGTAATTGCATGAATTATTCAATATTTAGTCATATATGGAGCTACTCCTCATCATCAAATAAATCTTCGACATATACTTTCCAAGTGGACAACTCCTGTACCTCAGTCCCTCAGCCCACTAATATGCCATAATATTTGATCTGATTGATGTTGCAAACTTCTTTTTTTACAATATGTATGTTCCCTGAACCCAGTATCCTGTTTCATTCTTCCATTTCTTCGCATTTTTTTTTTCTAGTGATGTCGCCGAGGCAAGATACTCCTTGATCACCTCTCGTTGCTAAATACGATATGGAGATCATTTATAGAGTTATGATCAGACCCTGCATCTGCACTAGAACATGCTCTACATTCTATACACTTGTTTTACTACTTTCATTATTCAGCATGTAGAAAGTCTATTTGATTTATTATTATTTTTTGGCTGGTATTCGCTGGCAGACGTTGAAAGAATATATTTGTTTTCTTCACAAAATACTATTATTCTATGGCCGCAATCGTTACCTGTGTCCAAGTTATATCATCTTACAAATATGACTTACCCTACGTGAGGTCACCCATTATTACCCATTATTTTTGTAGTGCATTTATTTGTTCATATAATTATTGATCTTATTTTTCGGCTGTCGGCACATCAGCCTGAATAATAGTTGTATGTCAGGCAAAAGAATATAATTTCCTAGAAATTTTAGTGACAATCTGCAAAATGCTTTCAAAATACACATTATAAAACTGTACGGGATGAATAGCTAGGGCCAAATTTTGATAACTTAAGTAGCAAAGTTACAGTAGGTAAAATATGTTTTATAGGCAATGTGATGTACACGATGACGAGAAAAGTAGCCGAATGATGTAGAAGCTAAGATGGAGGACTTTTTTGAGTATCTAACAGTAATACGTAAATAATATGAATCTGCATTGACTATGGAAATATCGAAGGCAACCAGTTGAAAAAGCAGATATCTTTATTCTCTATGTAGAATACCAAAGAGGCAGTACTTAGGCAGTGGGGAACGTATCAAATCATATCATATAATATGCCGAGTGCTTTCACATACTTAATACGCAGTATAAATTTCACTTTTCAAATAGCCATTTTTATTTCTACTATTCAAGTTGATGCGGAGCGTTAATTAGTGGGTACTCTAGGAAAATTGAAAATTGGCGCAGTTTCTTTATTTGCAACGAGAATATTTTAAAGTACATTGATCTCAAAGCCAGGACATCAGAGTTATTAAGGTTTTTGTACAGTGTGTATATTAATTTTAAAATCTCCACTTTTGTATCTAATAACTAGAGTAGCGAGGGGTATTACGGTATAGGTGGGGTATTGTGGAATACCACTGTTTTGGAAAAAATGGAGGCGTCATCTTCTGTACCGTAGACTAAATGTATTACTTTAACAACAAGGCAAGCGGCTGCACGGTAAAAATCGTCGGAGAGCAACATAACCTCAAGTATTGTTGATTTTATTGATTCAGTGACGTGCATAATTTTTAAGTAAGTCATTTTATTCGTTGTTTTTGGCAATTATCAAAAATTTTAATAATTGTCTCTGTTTGCAAAAATAGATAAAAAGGTGCAGAATTATATTGGTATGATGGTTTTAATATAAGAACTCGTTTATTTTTTATTTAATAGTAACCAAAAAGTGCTTCTGGCTGCTAATGTGGAATATTCCATATTAGCCTTGTTTAAATTTGATTTAAACACACATAAATTTTAATAACAAAATTTACGGAATCCAGTCAGAAGTTCTAAATGTACTTCTGATTTCATAAACAAGCAGGTTTAACCTCCAGTTTTACTTCATAATTTCGCCAGCTTATATTTAATTTAGATCTGTTTAATCTTGAATTAAACAGGCAAATTTCAGTTCACATTTACAAAATATTAAAAACCAATCTTGTTTCGCAAGCATCGAGTTTAAAGACAGGAGCAAACTGCAACTTAGCATTTCACGCCGTAAGCGACCTACTAAACCCAAGTTCACCGCTCTGGCTTGCAAACACACACGGAAATGCAATCTGCTTACAGTGATGAATTGCTACTTCGTACCTTTAAACGCGTTCTAGTAATCTACACAATAATTGCACTTTGATATGTTACTTAGTTAAGCATTCTTGTTTTGTATAAATAGAACGTTTATTTTCGTAATAAAACAATCTGCATCTAATGTCTGATTCATTCACTACGTCGCTACCCTGATACCAAGCCATAATATTATTGGGACGTGAGGCTGCGTCCCTCAGGGTAGTTTACTGTCGTCCCTTTTAAGTACCATTGACTACATTGGTTTAAAACATAAATGCATTCTCATTTATGTGCTTAAGGGATAGAACCAGCGCAAAGCAACGGAAACCTGATCAGCGTCCAGGCAATTCTGTTCAGCCTTCTAATGTAGAATAATAGTGCATAAATTAGCCTCCAATCATTCTAAGACCTATTCTTTCAAACTTTAGAGCTATTTTGTTAGTTAGTAGACATGATACGGCTAAGACACCTACATTAAAAAATCAGGTAAAAAGGAAGATTTGCAAAAAAATTGCCCTTCTGAAGCAGGCAATGCAATAGCTGGTCCTAGTAGAGTGAAGCTCAGAGCTAAGAAACCTAAAAATGTAAAAAAGCGGATTATGTATTCTTCTTCTGATGACAGAGGTAGTAAGGTTTCCTTAGCTTATTCTTCCTGCGATGAAGACATTTTTCCAAATATCAAACACCGTTTTAAGATGTAGAATGTATTTTTTGCACCGGCCTATTTTCCGAAGATGGAAAGGGCGAAGTTTGGATAAAGTGCCTTGTATGTAGCCTTTGGGCCCACGAGCTGTGCCGATGTTGAAAAAGACGCTTAAGTGTGCGATTTCTGTCACTAACGGATTTTATATTTGATTAGTTTCCTTTTTATGTTGTATTCCATATTACCCTACCATTTTTTGGTGATGATAGAAATGTATTATTTTATTTATATTCAAATAACTTCAGAAAAAATTTTTTTTTATTATTTACAAAAAGTAAAGTTATAAACACATTCAAGCAGTGATGATACTGCTTATTTATTCAAAAATTTATTTAATCTATTGGCAAAAAACAAAAGGGTATTCCCGCTACTCTAATAATAATATGCTTTCACTATTTTGCAAGGTTCAGTTGCATCTGCTATAGGTTTTGACGTTTTGGTTGAATATTCTTGTGCAATATTCATATGCATAATACAGCTCTGCATGAATAGGAACAAAATCCTGTTCAAACAATATTGAAGAAAATGAGGATGACTTATTATTTGGCAATACCTAGTTGTCAGACAGATATGGTCTAGAATCATCAAATTTTGAAATATTCTTTCTATTTTTAACCTTAATCAAAATAATTAAAAAGTTAACAACACAGGAATAGCAGAAAATATTTACAATATATTTATTTATGTTGCACAATCTATGAGCAGCCAAAATCTATACAATAAAGTTTTAAATTACTAGCAAATGAAAACATCGATGGAACTCTACTTAACATTGAGATTTGATGACACTATTAAATCGACAGTAAAAATAGTTGGTGAAAATAACAATTCAGAGAATTTCGAAAACGATTATGCTCAAACTGAGAACATACGCTGCGTCTCAGGAGCTGCTCTAAATTCTAAAACTGTGGAGGGATAGTAATAAATGCGTCTATGTAAAAAATGCAACACTAATGTGTCTAAAGGATCGATTAAAAGTAGCAAAGAAAGTTAGCGGAAGTGATTGTGCGAATCGTTTTCCTAAAAACGTGTACAGTTTGTAAAGTAAAAATAAAATAGGTGTACCTATTAGCTAATCGTAAGTTTTTTCTCTTTGAAAATAGTTCTAAGATTTAGAATATAAGCAACATACTTTATTTTTTCTACAATCATAGTAAAAATAAGGCTTCTGCGCTTGTCGTATGGGTCTTTTAATGTTTATTTGCAATAATGTGAACCGACGTCAATGGTTTTTTTTTTGTTATTGAATGTATACAATTTTGGTTTCCTACATTTTAAAATGTTTTAATAAAGTACTTTACTTTTTTCAAAATTTTGTAGATATTATTAGCCATGGAAATTATAATAAACAATGACTACCCTTTGATCGAATACTTGTAGGTATCCCCTAGAGGGCTTTGGAACTGTTTTGTTAAGATGTATGTTCGCAGTCGTGGTATTAAAAGTCACATTGGCGTTTTACATCTGTCAGTTTAAGGTTATATCAGTAACGTCATTCTAACAAATTCAAAAATGTCTGTTGAATACATAAAAATGTTAATAACAAAAACAACTACAGTTATACTATTGAGTATCTTTACTGACCACTTGCAACACAAATTATATATTTTTAAAATTCGCAGTCCTCTAGAGCAGTGGTATTCAACCGGGGGTACGCGTACCCCTGAGGGTAGCCGAATAGTTCCTCAGGGGTACGCAAGGATCTCCAATCTAGGTATTTATAATTAAACAAAACGGCAATCAAGCAATTATATATATATACAGTTTTGCAGGTCAAGTTTGAGCAATATTTTTCTGAAATAGAAAACAATAATGTTTCAGAAGTGTGGGTACTTAACCCCTTTAATGTAAATATTTTGGAAACTAATATGGAAATGCAACTAAATTAACAGTTATTAGAATTAAGTTTTGATACGACTTTAAAGATCACTTTTGAACAAGTTTCACTGAACGACTTTTGGTTTAAATGCCGGAAAGAGTACAAACAACAAGTGACTTTGCTATTGGCGAACTGCTTATATTTTCAAGTACTTACATTTGCGAACAAGGCCTTTCTGCATTTTCGACAATAAAAAATAAACACCGCAATCAGCTTAATCTAGAAGCCCCTCTTATACTCGGACTGACTAATGTTCAACAGCGCATTAAAGATTTGTGCGCTAATAAGCAAGCTCAAGTATACTATTATATATATTTTTATTCACATGTAACTTTTTCTATCACAATAAATAACATTACAAACCATAACAACACTGTATTATTTGAGTTTTAAGGTAGGGGGTACTTGATTATAAGGAAACTGTTTGAAGAGGTAGGTACCCGAAAAAAAAAGGTTGAATACCACTGCTCTAGAGGATAAAAGTATTCGATCATACCGTATTTGTAACTGCTACTGTCGCATTTATAAACGTATTTGCTAACCTTAGTCCAAAGTAAAGATTTCCGCAGTTTTCGCAGCGATTTGCACAAAAACTGCTTTAAATTACCTTCATTTCATACTGATGTCAAAAATTAAATTTTTCGGATTATTTATGGTACAAAAAGTGGAACATTAAAATGGTGGTGAATACAACGGTTTATTTTATACTGCAAGTTTAATGAATTTTAAATAAAAAGTTGTAAATCATTTCAAATTTCATGTCAACAACTGACGTATAATTTTAAAGTACTTGAACTTTAAAATTTTACTTTAAAGTACTAGGACTTTAATGTTTCATTTTTTGTATAATAAATAAGTTTTTTTTCTATAGCACATGTTAAAGTGTGCTTTCATCAACTCAAAACAAAAGGTCAAGTTTTACTTTAACAGCAAGGGTAGATAAAGTAGCACTTTAACGGGGGAACGCCACACGGAGCAGCTCTCACACACGAGCACCTCGTAAAAAACATCCTACAACTCGTTGAAGGTGCAGATCTATTTTAATATGGTGAGGGGGGCACAAAAGACCGTAGAGTCGAAGTGCAAAACTGGGCTCACTACTAACCCATCTAAATCCTTGCCTTTAATCAATCAATCAATCAATCTGCACTTTAACATCAAGGAGATATAAAGTAAGTTAATTTTCTAACTTTTGTTTAAATTAAATATGACATTCGTATTATCGTAACAACCCAATCTAGCTACTGACATTTTGAAATGTGATTGACTGTCATTATTTTCTTTTGAAATTGTTAAAGTTCTTGCTATAGAAAAAAATATTGTATTATACACGACCATAAAGTTATTTCTATCCACCCTTGAATCATTAACGTCATTAACGATTCACTCGTGGATAAAATTTAACTTTATCGTCTTGCATAATAAATTACTATTAAAGTACTTGAACTTTAAAATTTTACTTTAAAGTACTAGGATTTTAATGTTCCATTTTTTGTACCAAAAATAATCCGAAAATGTCATTTTTGACATCAGTATGAAATAAACTACTATTTAATACAGAAGTATTATAAAATTCTCAAGAAATAAAGGCAATAGACGAAAAACTAACTAGAAAATAACGATTGGCGGTACGGAAAAAATGCGCTCTCTTGTTTGCAAGTGATATTTGAGTCTAAAAGCAAACGAAAATCACTGATAATAGTCTGAATGCGAAATTTGTTTTTCAAGAGGTTGTGCGTGTTGAATTTTTATATTCCTTATCTGCTTATCCGTAGCGCCCATTTAAACTCAAGCCCAACTCTCTATGTACCTGATACAATTTAAAATTGCGTTGTGACATCAAATATTATTCTTTTATTTACCTCGTATCATTCATTGTCTTGTGTTGTGCAGCTACGGCAACTGGTGTCTATTTTCATATGCCACTTTTCCCAACAATTGCCTTTGTTTGTGATTCGAAACCGACAACAATCGCCGAAACCTTAAGGCTAGTTATTTGTATACTTCTTGGCTGCATGTGATCCTGTTGGAATCACACGTGACCAGACCAAGCACACCACTGCAACGCAACGGCCAGGCCGCGCCCCTACAATTCTGTAGGATTGATTTAAAGCCATATCTGAAACCAAATCAGCAAAATGCAAGATAGTGAGTGGGTGGTATGCGGCTAACACAGAAAAATTATCCAAGAGTCCACGTTTAAATCAACTGGCACTTATCGTGTTAAGCTTCATACAATTTATTAAATAAGTCAATAACTATCATCTTCTGTTTTTTGTTTTTTACACCTAATAAGTAGTACGAGGGTTATTCTATAAATTGTGAGATAGTGCTTGCAAACATACCACTTTATTTATTTAATAGTTGAATTGAAAGTAATCGCCATAATAGTAAAACAGTTATTCAGTCTTGTTTTCTACAAATTAATGGCGATTCGAATTTTGATATTGTTAGAAGCATCCGTAATTGCTGGATCGTCTCTACAAGAAAAATTACATCCTCCTAGAGACGTTTACGTACTAAAAAATAGCAAAATTAAGAAAATCGTGTTAATCTATTAATTCCCACTGTGCGCAAACGAGTGCAGCACAGTTTCACAATTTATCAGTTTCTGATTATTGTTGTAGCTGTATTAAAGTTTCTATTCAAATTCTTCCATAAATAAATTTTTAGGGTTTGTCGATATTACCACTAGTTTTTCTTTAATTACATTTCAGAAGTTTTATGGGTTTTTTATGCAAATTACAAGGATAGGACCAGAAATAAGGTACACCAATTAATTTCTCGGTAAATACATTATATAGAAACAAACGGTTTCAGTATCTTATGTAGGCCTGGTAGGTATATCAAGACACCCATGGAATTTTGTTTTTGTTCGATAGTTGTCAAACAGTCGGCAATCAAAATGTTACTACGTACACTGAAGTTACAATCCAAAGTTGAAATTCGTGCTGTAAGGCGTTTCCTAAATGCAAAGGACAGAAATCTTAATGAAATCCATAAAAAGCTAGTGCATGTGGAACACATACCGTCTGTTCTATAAAAAAGGCCCCGCCTATTTTCGACCCAATAAACCTTATATCAAATCAAATGGCACATAAAAACCTACATTTTAACACTATCAAAAAAAATTTATCTTCAATTGTTTCAGAGTGGTGACGTTACGTGCAATTTTTTTTAAATGACACTGTATATATTTTTTTACAATTTCTGGTAGAGGTTTTTTTTCTCTTTTCAACAATATAAATATTTTATGCCCTTACATAAGAAAATTTTCGAGAAAAATTAAAAAACGTTTTTATCGGTGGGAGGCCACCATACAAAACTATAAACAAAAGTGTAACTCAGAAAAACAAAACAATAAACACTTTAGATTATTCTGAAATCTGACAGTTAAAGCGTTTGGCTACTATTTGTTTTGTTTTTCTGAGTTACACTTTTGTTTACAGTTTTGTACATGGCCTCCCACTGTGAAAAAGTTTTTGTAATTTTTCACGAAAATTTTTTTATGCAAGTGCATGAAATATTTATATTGTTGAAAAGAGAAAAAAAACCTCTACCAGAAAATGTCAAAAAATATATACAGTGTCATTTAAAAAAATTGCACGTGACGTCACCACTCTGAAACAATTGAAGATAAAAAATTTTTGATAGTGTTAAAATGTAGGTTTTTATGTGCCATTTGATTTGATATCAGGGTTAGTGGGTCTAAAATAAATAATAAAGTAGCTAGAAGGCGGGGCCTTTTTTATAGAACAGACTGTATAAGTCGAAAAAAGATATCTGTGAGATGCAAAAAAAAATTATTCCCTTGCATGATGAACAAGGTCTTAACGTAGAAAAATAGTTCTGCGTACTTTCACATATGCATCTGTATATTAATGTGTTAATATTCTCTATATTTTCTAAGAGTGTCTCTCATTTTTAGTGCTATCCTCGTATATTTTCGTCGAATTTTCAATGACTAAAAAAAATACACCCAACATTTTTAGTTTCCATAAATAGTCCAGTCGTTGAAGGTAAAAATATGCTATTACCTCAGAATTCTTTGAACCTTGACCGATTGACGTGAAATTTGGTGAGTGGTTAGGGGATGGCTCAAGGAGCAAAAGTGACATAGCGCCGATGTGCGCTTTTACCCTGAGAGTGGATGCCACCCCTTCTCGGGGGTGGAAATTGTTCACTTAAAATAACCCCGGAAATGGATAGAGGGACAAATTCTAAGTAAAAAATGTTCTTTCTAGTTTTTTCGATAGATCGATATTTTTCGAGCTATTCGCGATTGAAAACTTAGATTTTTCGTGATAAAAATGCATGTTTTTGGACCGTTTTTCGCGAATAAGTCGAAAACTTCGCATTCTATCAAATAAGTTTTAATAACCAAAAATAAATCTTAGAAAACAGCAAAGAGATTAGTTTTTTTATGAATGCTCTAGGTCCAAAATAAAAGAAGTTAAGGCTCATTGAAGAAAATTTTTTTTGCAACAAGTTTGTTCGAAGTTATAAACGTTAATTAACGAAAAACCGATGCATTTTTCGGGAAAAACTTATAGAACATTTTATGTAGTGATTGAAAAGACCTTTAAAATGAGCACTGTTAAAAGTTGATTGCATTATAACTAAGCGAGTTACGATGCAAGAACGGTGGGTCACTCGAATTTTTGAAAAAAAAATGAGAGCTAAAACCCCAGCCATTCCACCAAAATTGATATTGACCATTATCCCTTTACAAATTATTTTATTTTAGTATTTCTCATGCAATCCAAAAGTTTTTCGACATGCTCAGACTTTGCATATTCAAAAAGTAAAGGGTTGAAGGGCTCGGGAGAGGTGGTCCGCGCACTATAATGCAAACTTCTAACATTTATATCTCCGTTATTTTTTTTTCCTACAGAAATAAAACAAAACCTAAAATGTTCGTTAAGGAAAAATCCACATTTTTGTACTATATTATTTTTTACGTTTTTTTCTTTAGTTTTAGGTATTTTCAAAATAAGGTATTTTTTTAAGGAATTTGAAAAATACGTTTTCCGTTTTCATCATATTTTTTTTTCAAAAAATACGCATTCTAACCCAACCAAGCTTTTGGATTACATAAGTAATACTAAAATAAAGTAATTTGTAAAGAGATAATGGTCAATATCAATTCTAGTGGAATGGATGGGGTTTTATAGCTCATTTTTTTTTCAAAAAATTCGAGTGGCCCACCGTTTATGCATCGTAACTCGCTTAGTTATATTGCAATCGACTTTTAACAGTGCTCATTTTGAAGGTCTTTTCAATCACTACAAAAAATGTTCTATACGTTTTTCCCGAAAAATGCATCGGTTTTTCGTTAATTAGCGTTGATTTACTTCGAACCAAGTTGTTGCAAAAAAAAAAATTTTTCAACGAGCCATAACTTCTTTTGTTTTGGACCTAGAGCATTCATCAAAAACCAATCTCTTTCCTGTTTTCTAAGCTTCATTTTTGGTTATTACAACCTACTTGATAGAACGCAAAGTTTTCGACTTATTCGCGAAAAAACCGTCCAAAAACATACATTTTTATCACGAAAAATTTCAGTCTTCAATCGCGAATAGCTCGAAAAATATCGATCTATCGAAAAAACTATATAGAACATTTTTTACTTAGAATTTGACCCTCTATCTATTTCCGGGGTTATTTTGAGTGAACACACTTCCACCTCCGAGAAGAGGTGGCATCCACTCTCAGGGTAAAAGCGCACCTCGGCGCTATGTCACTTTTGCTCCTTGAGCCATCCCCTAACCACTCCACCAAATTTCACGTCAATCGGTCAAAGTTCAAAGAATTCGGAGCGGAAAACCTCAAAGAAATATTGGTAGAACATATTTTTCTATTCTCTGCAGTTTTAATAAAATCTCCTGAAATTCATTTTATAACGTTTTAGAAATTCCCCGCAGCATCTTTATCTATAGTACTTTTAAACTGCCCTTGAGATTATCTTTCTTTTAATTTATAGATGTATTATTTGCCTCGTCTAAAAGACAAAGGAAGTCTACTGTAAGGTTTATGCCGAATATGCGTATATAGAGGCGCTGCAGCCCCAGTCTTCTCTCTGCGATAGCTAGTTTCATGGCTTTTAGGTAGCGCTGCAATGTATCTCTGGTTAGAATTCCTATATGTACTAAGAATTGAGCCATTGGATCCACAAATCAAGGATAATGTGATGTAGCAAAGATATCTTTTATTTGTGTATAAATTAAATGAAGTGTCTAAATACTTTGTCTAATACAATTGGTAATATGTTTTTCATACCTTCGTTTTCGTTTCGCTTTGCTTTTAATAGGATTGGAAAGATCAATAGATCATCAATCGCCACTCGAATCCTGTGAGTCACTACACCTACATCTTTATTCCCAAACAAAACAACAACTGACTTGTGGAGAATAAATAATTGAGGAGTGCTGCCGTAACACCTTACTAATATCATTGAGGTCGGAGTTAATGTCACGTAGAGCCTCTCTATACAGGGTGTTATGGAAATGAATGCAACTATTTTGACCCGTAATAGAACTCGCTAAACTGAACAACATCTCCCTTTATAATTTTTTCGAAAACGCGCTCAAACTGAGTTAAAATTCAAAACAGTTTTACTTTAAAAATGCATACCCGCCTATGGAATAATATTTTATTATAATGGCACAAAACACAAGAAAACATTTCTTTGATTTGCAAACCAACAAAAAGTGAATGTGTACTGATAAAACCTTTAGTTCACATCTGGTCACCAACGTAACTTACCAATTGAGGTAGGTAAGTAATTCACCGCATGTTTTTTTTGTGCAAGAACTTTGCGGTTTAAAATATACTTGTATAATTCGCCTTTTATCTTAGATTTGCTTACCAATTGGTTCTTCGAATTTAGAGGATATAAATGATTGAAAAAATATGCGATTAAATAAAAAACGGTAGATAGAAAAGTTGTTCATTTTGGTGAGCTCTACCACTTAAAATTATTGCTTGTACTTCCATAGCACCCTGTACTTATCTGGGAAGAAAAAGTACAGCAACATCTGAGAATCCTAAGCAAACATTTTCAATTAAAAAAATTTATTATTTGTAAAATGTGGATGTGTAAATAAATAATAAAGAGTAAGGGAATCCTTGAGAGGACTTCTTTGACAATTAGATGTAGAAATTCATATTTTTACACACTGCATCCGATTTGTCACATAATATTCAAATGTAGCAATGGCAGATATAGACAAGCCAATGTAATGCAATATATCTAGCAGAATGTTGACAGTAATTGTATCGAAAGTCTTACTATAGTCGAGTAGTGTAAGCGCAGATACTTTATTCGAATCAATAGTGGTTAGTATTTCATCGGTGACATGTAGTAGGGATGACGAACAACTTCTGTTAGGTAGCAAGCAAGACTGAATGTCAGATATTTATTATTTACATAAAGAGTATTTATAATCTCGATTCGATTGTGTCCTGCGGCGTTAATTTTTATTTAATGAATAATTTTAAGTAGATCCAAAGTATTTACTAAACTATTAATAAACTGAACTTCAGTTGTACATTGTGCAAACTTAATTTACGAGGGTAGCATAATTTCTGAAAAACTAAGAGATAGAGTGCACCATGGAAACTAAACTTGCCAGTAGAATAGAAACCGCTATCCCTTTCACTTTTTATTGGTCGCGGTTTATTCGCGGTTTTATTCGTGGATTAATTTAATTAAGTCGCGAATTTTAATAAAATTAGATCGCGAATTTTAATTAAATTAGCTAATTAAATTAGATCGCGTATTTTAATTAAATTAGGTAGCGGATTTTATGGCATATGTTACATATGTTAATTAAATTAATTTCCGAACGGCAATTTTGGATTTGATGACGTATTGTTTGCGGTTTATTCGCGGTTTTATTCGCGGATTAATTTAATTGGATCGCGGATTTTAATTAAATTAGATCGCGGATTTTAATTAAACTATGTTACATTAATTAAATTAATTTCGCGGCGGCCATTTTAAATTTCATTACGTCACGCGTCCGTCTTCAGTCTCGCTTCTTTTCGTCGACCTCTCTCTCGCGGGTTTATTAAATTTAAAAAACCTTTTGGCCTGCCCCGGATTGGAACCGTGCACCTTTGTATTGAGAGCCTGTTGTGCTAGCCACTGGTCTACTGAGACCTCTTGCGGTTAGGGATTTCAGCCTCATACTGTTCGGCAACGCAGTCTGTTTATTTTAACGATGAATAAGCTTGATATTAACAGTGCTATTCACTACTTACTTCGTTATCTAAACGATTTTCGTTAGGAACGAATTCGTACAGAAGGGTCATACGATTTTCGTTATAATTCGTATTCAGTACGGGAGCCTCAACGAATTCGGTAACAATTCGTTCGTAAACATGCCGTAACGAAAGAGGGAATGTTTTTAACTAGAATAGGAGAGGTAAAGCTACGCATCTTAAATCTGGTCATCTAGTGGTCAGCT
>CALNHX010012948.1:0-21254 GCA_940337035.1 Agriotes lineatus
AAAAAAAAACTGAACAATAGCAAAAAGGTTTAACAAATAGTGTTTTCACGTGCTCTACTTGATTATCCTTCAGCAACCACACGATCCTGTATCATAATGGGCGTAGTCATTTGGGGTGTAAAAAACTGCTATTTGCACATCAATCAATTAGTGGGAAGCAATTATATACTGGTACCATTAACATAACCGCTTATTATTATTTTTTTCAGCTTAGTAGCAGAAATTATGGCAGAAATCTACGCTAAACTATGTCCTGTATATTTATTGGCAGTATGTTTTAGGACTGGCATCATTTTATCATGGAAGAACGTTCTCAAAAAATTTACCTTAACACCCATAAGGCCTTTCAGCGTTTACAAGCTGGTCTCTTACATAATTCAGATAACGATTTTATGCGTATCAGCTGTATGTGATTACATGCATGTGGTTTTTGATGAACAGGGATTCTATAAGTATGTTGCTGCAGGTGAAACAGTAATACACGAACTAGTTTATATTATAATAATCGTCTGCAATGAATTATATGGTTTTATCTGTTTACACGAATATGGAACAAACTTCTAACAGTCGAGGAATATTTCGAAGCATTACCCTGGAATACCAAATATAATAATTCTGTTAGAGAGTTACTGATTGCGATGATAGTTTTCAACTTCATACTTGTAGTAGTACCGACTTGCTGTGTTTTTTTTTTATACCTCCTTTTAATGTGAGAATTGCGTCTTTCATGATTACCTACTCGCTAATTACTACCTGCAGGTTTTACGATACAGCTACTATTTTTGTAGTCTTTTTATGTTATTCCGAGGCAGATTTCAAGTGCTGAACACTTTTTTTGGAAAATAACTATCAACTTACAAAGTTTGTAGAAATCCAAAGTGTTAATGTTCACCAGATTGCAAAAGCTACACCAAAATACTTTTTGAAATTACTGAAAATATCAATGAGGTGTACAATTTTTCCAGTTTTGTTGATCATAGGATTTCGATTCCATATTACTGCCGCTCAATCTTTTCGATTACTACAACTAATTTTTTAGCGTTGATGGAGATCCAGTAGAAATGATTATTACCTGCTTCGTATTATGTGAACACGTATTTAACATGATAATGGTTATTCTCACCTGTGGAAGCTTAAGTAAAACACGTAAGTAATCTTAACGTCTACGTTGAAATATCACCTTGCCAAACTTATAGCACATGTATTCTCGCTTTATAATGCTTCAATCTCAATAATTACGTCTAATATTTAAAACACTCCATGGTAGATAAAATGTGTAGGTTATTTGCTTGAATTTACGTATGGCGTCTTTGTATTTTTTTTTCTATTCGGAAGGTATAACTGCCGTGAAGAAGAAACTCTCCTTTTTGAGAATAGTTGCTTTACTAACCCTGTAAGTAATCTTCATGTCTCTTTTAACACCTCCGACAGTTGCATGCATTACCTTGTATCAAAAAAATATGGCATGGTGCTTTAATCTGTAATCTTGCAAAATTAAACTATATACACTATGCAATACTCTTTCTGATTCTTAAATAGGTACCACAAAGGGTGTTTCACTTGATATTGTACAGTTATATTATATACGGAATTCCCTGTTTCCCATTAAACTCGTGGTTACGCTCTCCATTCATAGGTAGATAGTACGGAGAAGTTTGTAGGCACCCATAGTCTTCACTTTGCTTATCCCCTGTATAACTATGGCAAGACGGAAGAGGTCCAGAAAAAGTCGCCAAAGCATCACGGACGTTATTCGTATTACCTTTGCAATTCATAAGCAGCCAAGCCGTCGTACCTTGCTTAGTGTAAACTTCATGGTTTTATTGCTCAATTTTCTGGGTCACTACAACAAGACCACATATGAACGTACTATTTAGCTGGTATTATTATTCCTTTAATTCCAGTAAACTAGAGATTGGTCTTAAAACGATATGACTTGCTTGGTATCCTCCGACTCTCCCAATTTTCCATATTTGGGTTCGGGATTAACTTAGAGTCCATAATAAGATTGAAATATTATACTTCTTCCAAAAAATTTTATTTATTTCCTGCTAACCTAGAGATAATGTAAGTCCTATAAGTTCATTCTCCGAATAGATGGTACTATACGTTTTAGAACTCCGTCCCCTAGCTATACTATATCAGACAAGAGCTGCTGCATGCGTTTTTGAATGTATTGCTGAATATTCTTTTATTACAATGACCAGTCTATACTCGTACCATAAACGAATAAATCCTTCTTTACTGAGGCTTCTTAGACAGTGCTTCATGACAAGGATTCGCAAAGTAAGAGAAAATACTGCCAACGCCATATCTAGAAAACACCTGGTATTCCACCTTTTTTTGCCACTGAACAGCTGTTGCGTGAATTCAGTATGTTAACCCCCTATTTCGTGTATGCCTTTTATAGTGATTAGACTACTTTCAAAGTTTCCATTTCGGCCTCTGCTGCTCCTATCGCAACGCAAGGGTATCTAAAAGAGTCGTAGAAAGAAATTGTTTCGTACGCCGACTCGATTACAAATTTCCACCAAGCTGTGGTTTGGATATTGTATAATTAACATAATGGAGCTAGTGGACCATTCCCGCAGCTTCCTTGACGTACCGCATATCTTTAAATAATCTCATTGGACGCTTTACCATCGAATTACTCCAGGTTTGGCTGTATAAGTGATTATTTAAAGACATCCCTCTCGCATATTCCGTTAATGCGACGGCCCTTCTGGATTCCACTTGCGCGGCTGAATTTAGGCCCGGCTAATGCCATGCAGTTTAAAGAAGTATACATGTGTCGATATGTTATCTGCTGATCAGCTGATACGCATCAGTTTTCCAGATTGTGTTGTTTTCCTCTGGTATGACCCCATTTTGACGTTCAACAGGTAAACGAAAATATAGAATTATTTCTACCACCTCCACTGGCCCATTATACCGCCCTTTAGCTTCTTATAATGTCTTACACCGATTTCAGGCTATAAAAATACGTCTACTTACGGCATGTTTTATAGCGGCGAAATATGGCATTGGAGCATCAAGCCTTGCATGACCTTTCTAGGTTATTTTACATAGCGTACCTGAAACCACCCACGACGGAATCCAATACGCGGTGCAATGCGATATGATAGGCGACAACGGCACCCATCCTAGAACAGATGCCTACCTGTTATGACCCAGTACGGCCCGAGTCTTATACTGCTTCTTTTGACTCTCAACGTTACTACCGGAGCCCATTAACGCAGAGTTCACACGCCCAAACACCCTCCAAAACAAGATCCCCTAACCAGCATATGGCCAACCGCTGCCACTACGAGTGCTCATCCTCATTGACCAGCCGAGAACTGGAGTACCCATCCACCGAAATATGGAGGCTCCTCTGTATCGGGGGTTTGTTGATCTCCCGTAGTAGACGAGTAAAATCTCTACCGGACATTTTGTTGCTACACATTTCTGCAGTTGCAACACTTCTATCTGCGTCAACCTCATTCACGACTTCGCATTTCGCCCAAAAGCCTGAATGTGTGGAACAGGGTATCCCGCCAGGTACTTTACTGTGTGAACGACGATGCGGCCTGCTTTGGGAAACTCGTCTCGAATTGTAGTTCTTGAGTAGCTTGACGACACCTCAAATGAGGGCTTGACGCGTCTCGGATACTAGGACCAGGATTACTCCTGGCTGAACACCTCAAACGGCTGCTCGACTCCTCTTGGACTCCAGTACATCAGGCTAGCTAACTGACACCGGCAACGGCGGCATTGATATCATACGCATCTTGGTTACTGGGCCAAGATTGCTTCTGGCCCGACCCCTAAAACGGCGGACCGCGTTCATTCCGTCGGTCTGTCTCTCTCTGTTCATCGAGTTGTAACAGCTCTGCCACGGGAAGGAATGTGTATACGCCTTTCCGTGCTCTCCTGTATCCCCCGGAGTACTCTCTCCTTACGGGTGGCTCTTTAGAGCCAGTATAGGAGCAACAGTACAAATGACTCCATAAATATTTATTTGATTTGATATAGTCTTCTGATAGGAGTACTCAAACGACCGCACCTTAAGTTGCAACCATATATGCTGTTCAAACTAATGTTCGATCATGGGACAACACAATTTACTGAAACTAAGTGATGCAGCGATTACAATATGTGTTTACAGCATTCAGCTATCGTCGGCTTACTGGGTCAAGTTACGTTACGATAAGGAAGTTATATGCAGACTGCCGCAATTTTAATACGGTCACTAGGTCAGACTTACACATTGTAAATGTGCTTTATTCGGCGAACGTCATGATTTTCTATCTATATCAATATTATGTTTTGAGTTCAAAAAGTAGCAACACGATATACATGTATCATATATAAAGACTGTGTTTGTTTAATAATTTTCATTATACTTCTGAACTCTGAGGTGTATTCACTTGTGACCGACACAGGCCGCAATTGTCTAAAGGGTAGTTAGGCCTGGCTACTCCAGTCACCTTTTAAATCATTATCCTTCCTCTCCTTTCATCAAGTGTAAACCCCCGTCAGTAAAACAACCTGGTTATATAACATTATACAGTTTATAACGAGTGCAAGAAGTAATCCCAGACTTGCATAAATTCAAGGAGCACCGCGGACAATTCTTTTACTAAATTAGTGTTTACTTTTCCATTACATTTTGAATTACAGTTACAGCCATAATCAGGTAAATATTTACATGCCTCCGGCTACTATAGTAACATCGTTTGCAGTGAAAACTCTTAAAAATCAATTTCGTGTCTTAATATTTGTTGCGTTAAACATCTGCGCCTAGGATCGAGTCAAATATTTATAAAACGGAAGACTATAGC
This sequence comes from Agriotes lineatus, assembly GCA_940337035.1. NCBI lineage: Eukaryota > Metazoa > Arthropoda > Insecta > Coleoptera > Elateridae > Agriotes > Agriotes lineatus. The sequence continues at coordinate 4,824 of CALNHX010012948.1, forward strand.
TTATAACTGGTAGTAAGAGGATAACTCAAAGTTAGGTTGCCTAGGCTTCCGGTTCGTTGTCATTCTAGTCCTTAGACATATGGGTAGACAGGGTAGAGGTATTTCTGGTTATCATTTTTGGAAATTTGGGCATTCAGTTTACTTCCGAAGCAGTAAGATATTATTTTATGGTTTATTTTGGGTAGATATAGGAAACCGCATTTTAGAGTTCAGAGTTTAGAGTTGGCTTAATGGCGTTTTGACTCTCTGCATTGGTCGATCCAATATTTAACAGTATTTCGGAAGTAATTCTCTATTTGGCCGTAAACCACCTAGCCCTTCAAGTAGCCGTCTTCTAATATTCGAGTAATACAATCTCCGATGCAGTATGAGCCGTTTCTAGTAACTACCTGTCCATTGTACACTTGGTTTCATTGAAATCGCCTACAGCTAATTTTTGGATGTGTAAACTTGTATTTATTTGATGGAATTGCTTAATAGAAAAATGCCCGTTCTTCGTACGGGCTACAAACATGTTTCTTCTAAATCTTAATTACAGTTTATGGTGCCCCGCCCCTTGTCCATTATACTAAATTAACAAACGTTGTAAAAGAATTGTAGGTAAGGGAGAAATAATATTCTTCCCAAAACAGTTTTCCTATAGCAAGATCTAAAATGGACTCACAGCAGGAAGGAATTATTAATTGTAACCCTTGATTCGTTTTAATTTTTACCTACTTTTTATACTATTTAGCGGTGACATTTTAAAAATCTTTAAAACGTTTCCTAAATATTTTAAAAACCACATACTTATACATTAAAAACCATAACTCAATAAACAGAGAATATACGAAACGTGCTATAATTTACATCCTAATCCAGATTCGCACCTTTAGGAGCTGATTCGTGCAAAATTCTGTGTTACATTTTTATAATTATTTTGTTACATTTGTACATGTTTTCTTATACCGCTTTCTTACGATTCTTTGAGTCATAAAACTTACTTTAGTGTTATACAATGTGTTCCCGGATGCAGTAAACAAAAGGAAAAAAATATTCATTTGACGACAAAAAGTCATTCTTTATAAAAAGTTCTGCTTGTTGAATAAATAAGTTTACCATCAGAATATCTAAGATTAGATGTACAGAATATCCATAAATTAAGATAATCATAGCTTAATGACATAGCATCTGAAGTGTGTAGAATTGTTTGGGATAGCATTTAGCAATGAGTACTATAAAGGTATTTATCTTCTCCAGTGGGATAAGTAACCTATTACGTCACTCATTTGACACTCATTACACCACTCAGTTATGTACGGGCGTCATTACTTAACTGAATGGAGTAATGGCTTCATAACCTAACTAAAATAGTGTCAAATGAATGACATAATGACATTTTCCTACTAAAATATTTTTGAAAATGACAGATCTGACGTTTCTCTTAATGCACTTTACTCAATTTTAGGCAGTTGTAAATAAAATTGTGTACAATACATGTGTGCTAATGCACCATTAATATACTTGTATGCTTACATAACTCTTGCTACGCCCCCTTTTGCAACATACTCATACGTATATTAATGATGCTCTTATCCCGCTTGTATAGTAAATAACTATTATCTACGACCTGGCAGAATTAGGTACTTTATACGCTACGTTTGCAAGCCTAATGTGTTAATTTATAAAATTTTGTACATACCTCCTGCATAACTAGCGTTTATGGCCCTTTCCCTGTTAAAGCGCAATGCGTTGTCGTGTTAGAGCCTAAGGCGTTGCCGCAGGCTATAAACGTCCTCTTACACCCTTACTACATAACTAGGGCGATTTAACGTGGAAAGGTAGCAATAGGTTTACTGAATTTGAAATTATTTCCAAATACTTACGAATCACTCTTGATTATTTCCAGGCGAATGCTGTCAAAAAATTGCTAATCAAGGTTGTGGTGAGGGTTCAGGATTACCAAGTAAGGAAAGAGGTATGTATAAATAATAAATTAAAGACAAGGTAGTTAGAATATTGTTTCAGATAAACGCGTTTTCTATGCAGTTGCTCCATTACGATTTCAAAATAACCGCAGGAGGGTTCTTTACTATAGATTTTACTCTAATCTTCAAGGTATGGTCTCGTCACCATTGTGTAGTGTAGGAAAATGATAATAATCTGTTTCAGATGGTTGGTGCCATTAGTACGTATCTAATAATACTAATTCAGTTCGATATGGCTCTTACACGGAACTGAAATATTTAAGTTAATTTAAAAATGATAAACGTTGTTGTTTGAATTAGTTGTTGCCTAATTAATGAGAAACTTCTACACATATGATTATAATATAAGTTAAAACCCTCGTTTTATTTGTGGTTGGTACTAAAATTGTTAGTTTATTTCAGATGCAAATGTTAAGAGACACAACTATTGCTCGGAATGAAATGACCTTTTGAAAGTTTTGTAGAAAATGTTGGTCTACATTACCGTCGAACCTTATTATTTAATAAGTTTTATTACTTTGCTTTGAACAAATATCCTTTACATTTTATTTTGATACATGCCTTTAGTATGAATAACTGATTTGGTATGGTCACCCGCAACTAAGGTTTCGCGAGAAAGAACATTTGTGAGACTCTTCCTTAGCATATATGCAACTCAGGATTCGTGAAATATGGTACACAACATCAATTTTGTTTTTAGGGTTCATGGAAACACATTAATAAAATTAAAGGAGCATCGAAAAATGAGAACACTTTGTTTTAATTATTGATCTTTTCCAACTCTAATTTTTGTCAGATTGAGTATTATTGTCAAGCTCAACAATTACAATAAACATTCAATAGCCAAAAGAATACAGCACAGAATAGTGTCGCTAACCGTTATCTTATCTACTGCACTGGATGATGACCCGCTGCAAACCCGCGGATACTGCATATATCCAAAATGTCCGTTGCCGCTGCTTTCCTTGGGACTGATTCCTTTGAAGAAACTGTGTAAAATTACTGTAAATCACAACACACCGGCACCAAACTTGCATGAAAAATACAGCAGACCATTACAACTGTTTATTTTCAAATAAGTAACGGATACACAACACAAATATTTGGCAAACGGCACATCAAACTAAATAACTTTAGTTAACCTTAAAATGTGCTACGGGACAAAAGCGACGTTTACAACAACGTGCCAACTCATAACAGCATTTACTAAAAGCCACGAAAAAGCTAGACGACTAGCGCGTGCAATATTTCTCAAAATCGGGAATGTAACTTACATAGGGCTGCTCCCCAGCCCATAACAAGTGATGCCGGCTAATCTAGAGTAGAGCGGGGGGTGGCCCAACACGAGATAACAGCAAGACAACGGCCTAATGAACGGTAAACAGATCTAAATAAATTGAGAATCACCACGATTCCATTACGATGAACGAGAATGCACAGGTAAACTCACTAATAACCTGTAAGCAAGTGCGCATACATTTCAACTTCACACTTGGCAAAAACCCAGAAGCCAAATAGGGTAGGACATGCGTGCAGCCTTGGTACTCCCCGGAACCAGCAGCTGAAGCGTTCGATCCTACCTTGACGCTTACAAATTCGTCCAAGATCCGCTTTACATCAATCATACAGCAGTAGCTGACGACGACACTACAGACTGCTTAAACTGAAACTCAGCATGCAATACAAAGAAGATACAGCGGTAGCGTATAACAAATAGGTCTACTGTTTTTCAGATACGCACTGTACACAAATAAGGTGAATAAACGTCCGTTAGTACACAAATATGATTACGGGCACTAATAAGTACACAAATGAGATGCGCCGACATATGGCACTGTACATTGAAAATTTACTCGCACTGCATTATAAAAAGGGGTGTCACAAACCTTAGGGCATAAATCTGATTACAGACATTAATTAGTACAATACCTTCACTTAACTTCACCTGAGGCGATCGAAGCGAGTCCAGCTTAAAGACCGGCGGTGTTCCAACACTGCAAAAAGGGGCGAGAAACTACTACGAGCTCGCAGCGTAGACGTTGATAATGAAGCCCCACAGTATCCTAAACAGAGTCCACGATGCGACCAGAACGACGACAAGGCTCGCACGCAAAAGTTGACCAGGGGTACGCTCTTAATTGCTATCCCACATACACAGAAGAGGTCATATTGGCCGACGGCCTACTCGACGAAAAAACGGAGAAACGCTTGGCAAAACGACGGGGTACCAACTCATTGGCTTCAAGTTTCGAAACACACCCTGTGAAACGCCGCCTCCATGACCGAAGCCGCAGAGGTGGCGAGAAGCCACACCCTAAGACTCCTCGCAGTAACCAACAAGGTATGTGATCAACTCCCAACTAACAAACAACACGCCACTTCTTCTACATCATGACATCTTTCCAGATGTGTTGTGATTCTAATATGATAGGTTTTGAAATGTCTCGTCCAGAAAATTTCTCCAGGCGCCTCTATCTTGGGTCAGGTGTAAAACATGTTCCCAGGGTTCCTGGAGACCCTTTCGCGTTATGTCGATCTAGGGTTGGGGAGATCGTCCTCGTCTTCTTTTTTCATCTGGCATTCTTTGTAGTCTTTGTAGTATGTTTTTTTCATGTTCTCTCTTCTGGAGATGTAGCCAAAGAATTTGAGGGCTTTCTTAGAAACAAGTGAAGAGAGGCGAAGCTGGGGATTAATTTCCTTTAAGATGGATTCGTTTGTGCGATGAGCTGTCCATTTAACTCTAATCATACGAGGCCAGCAGTACATCTCGAATGCGTCTATTTTTTTGCGCTCAGCTTTTCTGACCATCCATGTTTCTGCCGCATACATGAACACAGAGAAAACTTAGGCTTGTGCGAGACGTATTTTGACATCTATGCGAATATTTCGGTTAGCCCAACACGCCACGCAACCCAGAAAAAAAACGGGAAGAAGCTGTAGCAACTCGCGCCCAGGCAGACGAAAACCGAGCTAAACCATTCAACCTATCTCTCGCACTCACAGCCTTGCGTTTTAAATTCATCCTAGAAACCACGCTGGAATGCAGGTTTACGACAGCTGCGATAAAAAGCACACGTGTGGGCGAGACAGACCGAAACAAGAACACAGCTGTTTAACGGCCTGAAGCCAATGCCTGCATAAAACTCGATACATTTAAATTGCAGCGGAAAAATATGAAAAAAAATAGATGCAAAGGTGGTCGTAATTTAGAAAAATAGGCTAATAACCAGTACATTCGTACAATTTAAAAATGTCCTGACAAATGAATGCGTACCGGGCCAACGTTCCCTGTGTATAAAATCAGAGGAAGTTTTTGAAAATTTAACATATCATCTATTTATAACCTTGGAAAACGAAAGAACACCACCACCTGGTATTGATCTAAATTAACGTAAGTTTTTTCACAATTGTTAAACGCCCCCAAAAATATAGTGAACCACTGCCAGTGCATAATTTAGAAGGATACATCGTTTAATTACACAAAACTCTTTGGTCTAAATGCAAAAGCAGACAGACCATTATCTTTATCCCATGTGAAAGCATATATGTCCCGAATTTCACATCTATCCGTACTCGTGTCACGTCGAACGGTTTTCAGAATGTTATAACGGATCCTACCTGCATTTCATATAGCGGTAGCGTGCAGGCTGGTCCATTTCTTGCCCCGTGGCATCCCAGTTCGCGGAACACAAGCATTTAGGGATAAATAGGGGATAAAAAACAAGTCGGAGGCTATTAAACTACTTACGTTAAACTAAATAAAAACAAAACCATATATAAGGTACTTAAATAATTACAAAAATTAATTGCCAAAAGCATGTTGAACACGCTCCATAGGAAATCAAAATTTTTAATCTACGCTTGGGCGAATAACGGCGCCAAACGATCTGCTTACGTCATAAAAAGATCCCGGCCTCCGCGTCCGCTCTAAATGAAATACATTAATTTCCGGATTTTTCTAATTAAGATACATATTGCAAGATATATATTGTGAGTTAATAATACAAAACTTTAAATCAAATCTGGTAAGTAGATGAACTTCAGGGTCGTCGACGAACACAAATTTATTTAACTACAAAAACGCGTTATCGACGGTCATCAGTAATGTTGAAGATGGTTATTAGATTAATTTGGGGTTATGCAAATTGGCACCGCTACACACCCTTAATTCAGATCGTCTGCCGAGATGCGAAACACTGTGTAAGTATATAGAAATATTTGCTTTGGTGCGCGGCACCGAGTTTGACGGGGCGAAGCACGGTCTGCCCAGGTTCGAAGCATCAAGTATGTATATAGAAATATTGGCTTTGGTACGAGGCACCGAGTTTGGAGGGCAACGCCCGACTTTCACTGAACAAAGCAATGCAATTTGACTGGACAAAGCCCCGTCTGCGGCGGTGCGAAGCACCGAGTATAAATATAGAAATATTTTTCTCGGTGATCAGCACAGAGTTTGGAGGGTGAGCCTAACCGTAGCAGTGTGATAATCGCAAAGCAGACGATAATAGGATCATAATGCAAAAAATTGCACTAAATTTCTCAATAAACAACGGAGATCATTTTTCCCATTTTAAGGCTGGACTTCCCTTTCCTTGCACTTTCCACAGGGGTGACTATTTTTGGATCGTTCTTTTTGATTCCGAATTCTCTGTGTCGCCCCCTTTCCAACGAACCCAATGTTAACGTTCTGCGACACTTCTAAGATATCGAAATTCATTTATAAACCTTCACCATGGTCAAATCTTAAATTGCTTGTATTTCCGATTATTATTCAGATATTTGTGAGTGATGTTTTTTGCATTCACATCGCCTCATCATCTACTTTCCGTTTTCCCATTAAAACATGATACCTTATTAGAGTATTTTTTCCAAGCACTTCTTTGCTATACCTATTTCTTACATTCTGAACACCTATACAATTTACCATAATACTCTATCACTCCACTGCTTGCATGAATTGTTTGAATTCTAGGTCACGCGTACTTGATATGTTGGTGTTATAACAATTAGGTTTAACCACTTTTTTTTTGTATCTCGAACAACAAAAATAAGGCTTTCGTACAATAGTTGTCTCGCTTATTGGGTATTTTATATAAGACTCGATGGACTAATGGTAATGACACTCTCGGCTGCAGACGTTACTGCGGATGAACAGGGAGACCTGGGTTTGACCTCTAGTCGACTCATACTTTCTTATTATGTAAACAGTTAAGTTTTACCTTTGGAATTTGAGTGGCGATGGGACGATCCGATATTGACCTTGAAATCCGAGTGGCGAGAGGAGGAAACGACTTTGACCTCGACATTGATCTCTACCATTACTATAACCTTACCTTGACTTCTCCCTCTACAATAATGTGGAGGGAGGCAAAATCACTCTACTAGTATAGTTTACGTATCGTGGGTTTCAGACCTTTCCGGTCTAGTTCTACAGCCGTTAACCTGAATATACTTTTCTGTAAATACGTTGTATAATAAATTTTAATTTAAGGAAACTGAACATGTAACATAAAGGAAACTTTACAATTAATTTATTCCGCAAGCCCGAAACAATTTACCACAACCTTAATACTATTTACAACCCTCGGATAAACGACAAAAGTGCCTATATCTAGCTTAGCGTAACTTACATTAGGTTTTAGCCGAAACGTAGACAACTCTTGAATTTAGTTCATACCTCTGCTCCATTTTTATATCATTTATATACATCACTCTCCGTCCCTGTTTTATCTTCCTGTGTTTTATACCTACACTCGCGCCCTCTGCCCTCGCACTGCACTCGCGCACTGCTCTTTTCTTACCCTCTTGCCTCTCCTAGCTAGTTTCGCTCGATCGTCAGCCGTTCTACTCTCTCCGAAAATTCTCGAAACCCGCCCCACCATTCCGCTTCCGTCGAGAGGGCGGCGACCTCATAGAAGTCAGTCGGCCACTTCAGCCCAGCCGCCACCATCCGCCTCACGGCAAGACCTCTGTGCTGCACCTCCAGCGGGCACTCCAACAGAACGTGTTCCGCTGTGTCCGAGCCCCCACTGCAACCGCAGGCATCGTCCTCAGCCTTGCCTACCCGCATCAGGTAGGAACGGAAGCCTCCGTGGCCAGTGACCAGCTAGACCGCGTGACGATCCAGCCGCTCCGCGAACTTGCTCCTGACCTCAAGACTCGGAATCGCGTTGCGCATTCCCTTTTTCACCAGGCTCTTTGGGAGAGCGTTGAACCTGCTTTCGCCGTCGCCTGTAGCTGCAACCTTTGCCAGCTCGTCTGCCCTCTCGTTGCCCTCGATACCTGTTTGCGCTTTCGCCCAGTGAAACCGGACTCGGCCCTGAAGTGCATTGGTCGCCTGCCAAACTTCCGCTTGAAGTTCAGTCGGGCTGCGCATCTCACGCAGTGCCATCAACGCTGATCTGCTATCGGAGAGCCCGGGAGCCCCCTTGCTCGATTATTTCAAGCGCCATCTTGAAAGCCAGCAACTCGCATTGGAAAATGGTGCTCCAGTCTGCCAGTCTCGCCGCTCCAATTTGCACCTCTCGTCCCTGGTCGAAAAACACGTACGCCGCTCCTGCTTTGCCGTCGTCAAACCTTGACCCGTCGGTGTAGCACCTCGTCTCCCACGCCGTGTCCTGCTGGGTGGCCTAGTGCTCGCTCGTTCGCCGGTCTTTCCAGGAGTCTTCCCCCAGGCCAATGCCCTCGAGGATCGCCTCGTCGCGACCCAGGGCAGCTGCCTTACAGTCGGAGATCTCCTGCAACCTGAAATCAACCGGCAGTAATTCGCTCAAAACTAGGGCAGCTTCCGTCGCACAGTCGTATACGCCGCAGCCGCTTTCACGGCAGTGACGCGTTGTGCGCTCAGGAGCTGCTGCTTTTGCTTTTGTCGCATTCTGCAACCTTCAGCCCAAACTGGTGCCGCATAAAGCATTGCCGGTTTGACCGCTCCCCGATACACCGTCGCCAGGGCCTCGGTGGCAAAACCCCACGTCAGTCTCGCGGCCGCACCGATGCGGTTTGCGATCTGCTTTCCCTTGCCTGCCAACGCCTTTACGTGACTACTCCATGATAGCCTGTCATCTATCCACACGCCCAAGTACAAAATTTCGTTTTTACAGTAAATTCTAACCCCGTTCAGCAGAAAAGTGGGAATTAGCAGACCATTCCACTTGGCAAAAACACGCCTTCTGACTTGTTCGCATTGAACTCCAATTTGGGGTCGGTTGCCCACTCGTGCAGTATCTGTAATGCCTCGTCTGCCCTTGATTTCAAAACATTGTACTGCCGCGCCCTAACAATCAATGCCGTGTCATCAGAATACCCTATGACTTTGCAACCTTCTGGCAAACATCTTTTGAATACTCCCTCGTATATTAATTTCTAGAGGGTAGGCACCGAACATGACCCCTGGGGGCAGCTCCTTCCTATCTCACTTTCAATCGTTTCGTTGGATAACTGCACGCGTGCCACTCTCTCCGAGAAGTAGCTACACACCAGGCGCAGCCAGTTCCTCAGAAAGTCCCGCCTGTCCAACTCCCACAAGATGAGAGACCACCATGCGTTGTCAAATGCCTCCGAGATGTCCATCGCGATAACGACGGAGTATTCATCCGCCGCTCTCGCGTTTTTGACCTCCTCCACTACTGCTTCTGTCGCGTAAACTGTAGATTTTCCCCTCGCAAAGCCAACTTGCGCGCTGTTAAATCCCCCCGCGGTGCTAACCGCGTTCTCAACCCTCGTGGCCATTATCCGATTCAGCGCCTTTCCTATCACCGGCAACAGGCTGATCGGCCTGAAGTTCGAAAGATCCGTCTGATCGTCCTTGCGTGGTTTAGGGATAAACCTAACCGCTTGGACTTTCTAACATCTCGGGAAAACTCCCAACCTCAGGCACCCATTAAACACCGCCGAAAAAAGTTGCGGCGCAAGCTCGAAAGCGCAAAGCGCCGCGTCGGAAGTTACGCCGTGATCGCGGCCCCCCAGGCCCCACGAGTCACGAATGGGCCTCTGTGTCACGGTGTCTCGCTTCCCGTCATCCTCCGGAAAAAACACCGACAGCAGATAGCCCGCCGTTTCCCTCGCGTCTCTGGTAAGCGTGCCGTCGTCTTTCCTCAACGGAAGTCGCTTTCCCGCACCGTCGTTGCTTATCCCTGAGAACGCGATAAGCTATTCACCCCCGTTCCTGCCTGAAGTCATCTGGCGCGCGTTGATAGCGTCGCCGAAGCCTCCTCGACCGATGGCGGAGTTCCGTGAGCTCGAGCGTCCACCAGGGTACGCTGCTCTAAAATCTCCTTCTCAGCGGCATCTACACCTCGCACGCCGCAACGACGGCCCGGTTAAGAGCCCCCGCCGCATTCTCCACATCTTCAGGAGTCTCGCACTTGGCTCCCCTCACGTCTGCTGGCCCGATTTCGCGGAGAAAAGCCTCGCCAAATTTTGCCCAGTCCGCCCTCTTATAGCAGAACGACCTACCTACGCCGTCCTCGTCCCAATCCGCCCCACCAAACTTGGTTTTCCACGCGATCATACCATGATCCGAGAGAGTCTCCTCCTCCGTCACTCTCCAGTTTTCGACTTCCCCGTAGCTTCGGACATTTCCGGCTGTCAAGTAGATATAACTCGTGCCTTGATGTCCCACGAACGTCGGCCCGCTGTCTTTGTTGAAGACCTCGATGCCACTGCTCTCGAAAAGCTCCGCTATGCGCTTAACCCTCGAGTCCTCTACGGCGCTTCTCCAAACCGGCCACTTCGCATTGAAGTCGCCGCCGATAACAAACCTACCTCCACATGTTCCCTGTCTAACACCCGCTTCAGTCGTCCTACCAGGTCGTCCTCATTAAACGCTAGCGCGTTCGTTGGCGGCAGGTACACCGACACCGCTATCAACGTTTCTTGTGGCGTCACGATCTCCGCTGCCTTGATCAGTTCACACGATACGTCTTCCAAAAGTAGATTTTCTATTCAGCGTTCCAGACGACGATAGCGCTCTTCGGACGCCCAACACGCTTCGCCGCGGCGCTCGCGGTGCGGGCGAACCCTATCACTGCGTCGCCGCGTGTGTTCGTTTCCTGAACGAAGATCACGTCTGCGGATTCCCTGACCGCGTCCAGGTTACCCGTCGCTGCTCTACCCTTCCTTAGATTTACCTGAGCGCATCTTATCTCAAGCCTCGACCTTGTAGATGTAGGTGTTGTGCGAGATCTACCCGTCATAATCGATGCTCTGTTGCAACGCTTTCCTGATAGAGTTCGTCGCTGGGCACTGCTGACTCCTCGAGTCATGACCCGTGCTGAAGGGGTTGCTCGGTCGCCTCGCATTCGCTCGTACGCAAACCACGCAGCACACTTCTTCCGACTTACACTCTTTGAAGCGGTGTCCTACTTCTCCGCACTTCCAGCACGTCTCCTTTCTTTTGCACTTATTGGCATGGTGCCCCGTTGCAAAGCACTTGAAGCACTGGATCACGCTAAGGTGATCCATGACGCTCACTCGTTGCCAGCGAAGGTTTACCGTGTCCTCAAAAAGTGCCGCCCTAACCCGTGGGCTGATCTCGAACACGACGCCTACTCCTCTCCCGCACCCCAGCCTAAACCTTTCCCTCAAATCGATTCTAAGCTGCGCCCGCCCACCGCATGACTCCGGTTGTAAGCCGCAAGCGTCTCAAACAGTTCATCTCGCGTCACCTAGCGGGGCACCCTGGGTAGCACCACTCGCGGCATTCTTCTTAATTGCGCGCCCCCTCAGCCCTGCTTCACCTGCCGTCTCCAGCGACTGCTGTAGCCGCTCCGCGTCCTCCCTTTCAGCGCACTCGACGATAACTGCCCCGCGCTCTGTCTCGCGCTCCGCTATCCCGGCGCAAACCGGGTTCGCGGCTCTCTCCAGCGCTTTCCTTGTCGCCGCTGCGCTCTGCCTCTCCTGCTCCGCCTCGACGCTCACCGCTACCGTCAACCTCCTCCCCTGGCACCTCCACGGTTTTTTGGTCTCCTCTGCCCCTTCCTGGATCGACGACAGGCCCCCATCGCTACCTGAGCCACCGGCACTACCGCCCTCGTCCCCGTTCCCTTCCCAGCCTTCGTCGCCGCGTAAGACAACTGCCCCGCCGCCGTCATCATTCCACCCCTCGGTGTCGCCCCCCCCATTCGTGTCCTCGGCGCCGACGCCTTGGGCAACCCCCCCGTTGCGCTTTCTGCCTGCTCTCCCTTCCCCGCGTTGACCTTCGGCCCTCCGATCGCCTCCCCCGTTACTGTCCTCCGCACCGCTGCTCCTCTCGCCGACCCTGCTGCCAGATGTACACTTACCCGGATTAGCTCTTTGATTCTACGCTCTCTCCTCTCCAGCTCATCCCTCAGGGCTCGGACGATCCCGTTAAGCACCCCGGCGGCATTTCTTACCTCGTCCGCTGCCTCCTTGACACGGGCTCGATCTTCCTTCAGCAGTTGGTCGGACCCCGCGGGCACCCTTCTTCTGATGGAGTTGAAGGCGCGTAGCACCCTCATTGCCGCCTGGTTTTCAGGCGTCATCCCCACCATCGCTGCTCGCGCTGCCGCCTCGCCCTCGCTGCCGCTCCCGGCCTCCTTGGCTGCTGCCTCCTCTTCTGCGAGCTCGGGGAAGCTTAGGGATGGCTCCGGTCTTCCCATACTTCTGTGGGGTGTTCACTCTTCTCTTTCTAAACTTGAAAAATGATATGCCTTCACAGAACGATGAAATAAATGATGTACTGTTACACTTAAAAATTCAGTTATGACATGGGTCTGATTTCACAATGAAAGCGTAGGTGCTTTTATGTATAAAAGTCAGTTCGGTGGAGAGGTAATAAGTAAATATTATTAATAGTTAGATGCTACTAAGTTTTCTACGCTAGTCTAAAGATGTTTGCACATTGTCAACTTAGAAGAAGGCGTCCAGGCCGTCGTAAGGATTTTGGAACCTTATTTTCCGTCTCAACTTGCTTTACCTACATGTATTTGGTGTTTGTACCACCTGTAACTGCGTTTGGTGATTTGCCTTACAACGAATAAAATAAAAGCGCAACAGAGTGTAACTGCTAAAATGTTAATTCCAACACACAACATTACAGCCGACAGTCGGGGGATATCTCTTATTAAGCTACCAGTTATTGGTACGCGGGAAGAGGAGGATCGACGAACACTGAGAAGAATGAGACGCCAACGTAGACATTTGGGCGATGAGTGAATCTGGTCTGATAAAAAGTGATTTTCGTGTTCCGACTGCAATTGTTAACGGAAAACTTATACCACTGCTTTAATTGTTCGATAACACCCAAAGCGTTTTCACAACCGTATCGTTTTTACTCCTGCCAAATATATAGCATTGCGAAAATAGAAACACGTAAGCCACAAATTGTACGTGCAGTTGATTTGATATCTCTCAACCTTGTGTTTCACTCGAAAATAATTAGCTGGAAACTTACGCCAGTTGCCTGGGCAAGGCCTAAAATTCCCGCTGCAAGCGCAGCCTTCCTACTCGAGGACGAGTTGAAGACTAAAGAGCTTTCCGCAAGGGGGTGAACAAAATGTTAGTGTTACTAACGGTCTAGTGTCAGCGGCGGGTGCTTGAAATAGTACGCCTATAGAAAATAAATACAACAATAAAGAAAAAATTTCCCAGTTATTTTAAATGTAGGACTAAACACTGCGAAGAAAATGAAAATCAAGGAAACAAACAAACGGGTCCTATAGAGATATACTCAATAATATACATGAGAAATGATACAAACAGGAAAAACAATCTTCTTCTAAAAGTGCCTATCATCTTTGGATGTTGGCGGTCACACTAGCTCATTTTATTTTGTTTGCACTGCCTCAAGTTCTTAAACCAAGATATTCGCCGGCGTCCTGGTCCTCCTTTACTGTCGATTTTGCCTTGCACAATTAGTTGTAGTAGGCGATATTTACCATTACGCATGATGTGCCCGAAGTAGGACAACTTTCTTTGTTTTATGATGGTCATGACTTCCGGTTCTTTTTGCAAGCGACATAGGACTGTATGGTTGGAGACATGGTATGTCCATGAAATGCGTAGCATTCGACGGTAGCACCACATCTCGAATGCTTCTAGGCGCTTGCAGGAGGCATTTGTAAGTGTCCATGCCTCTGCTCCTTATAACAGTATGGAGAACACGTAACACCTAAGAACACGAAGACGAAGATTAATATTCAGAGAAAGGTTGCACAGTAACTTATTCAGTCTTTTGAAACCGTTTCTGGCATTTTCAATGCGGCATTTAACTTCTTTTGGGTGATCCCAACTATCGCTGATTCTGGTTCCCAAGTACATAATGCTCTCTGTTTGTATTAACAAACAATTCAGTTAATAATCAAATTAAAGTAACTCATGAATAATTGATCTCAGAGACAAACTGGATTCGAGAAGAACAAAATATTACGAAAACCTTTTAGTTCCACGCCAAACTTTACAATGATGGTAAATAAACCGTCATATAGATAATAAAATTCTGTAAAAGTATCCCAAATGAAAAGCCCTCAAATTGGTACAAGGCAAAATAACAAAGCACTTGCAAAAGAGAAGCTGCTAGCAAAAATGATTAGGGAAGAAAAAACGTCCCACCAAGTCCATGAAGCACCTTTAGAGTGATATATAAAGAAACAAAAAATGGTATACATATTGAAAATTACGTTACTCGGCAATACTTCAAATTGATAAATTAGCAAAATTTCAAGGGGGTACGAAAAGATGTACCCTCAACCTGAAACTAAAAAATCCAGTATTTTAGACATAAGTCGAAGATAAAGGGCTCTGCAAAATAGCATGCGAAAACAGAATGATATTTTGTTATTTAGCATGTCAGACAAAAGGACGATAGAATATAATCATACAACGTTCGACGTATCTTCACCAACAGGACCGATCCCACAATGGTCACGTACTGATCACGCAAATCATGCAGCTTCCCGCCTCGGCACGCGCCAAACATTCCGAAACCTGTGAGAACCTGCAAACAGCAATGTATAATACGAAAACTAAACAATTTGTCCGAACTGTCGTTAGCTAACAAATACGTAAGATCTATTGCCTTTAACATGAATTCCTAGGTGTGATCTGGTTCAATATCAATGATATCTTAGCTTCATCACTCACAGAATTGCTGTTCATAAACTCAAAAAGTAACAGTAACCTCCATATATCAACGTCTTCCTAAATCTTAACCACTTTCTTCAGCTTCGAGTAGATACACCAAAGAGATGACGGCTTGTCGACCTGTAACTAAACAAAAAAATTATTAATGAATACAGTAGGTGTAATTGTACTTTTCTTAACCAGCTGATAACATTTTCTATGCACCGCCACTCACAAAACTTCTCGCACTCTTTTTCGTACAAGTTGTTTGATTTTGCCGAAATAATTTTCTGTGGACGGCTTCAAATACGTGCGCAATTTTCTTGGAATGAACTGGAAAATTGAAGTGCCCGGCTTTTTCCATTTTTATTTAAAAACTTAAATAGTTTGTAAGCAAACACTATAGCAACACCAACAATCTCTATAGACACTGTAGCACACCAAAAATTCACAGCGCCAGCACAACGACAACGTACTAGTTTTTGGCCAAAATACTGAATCTTTAATTTTGCTCATTTTGAGAACAAAAATAAAATAATACGTTATATGTAGCTCGTGCGTAATCATGATTACAGCCCTCGGTAAATTTAAAGCTCTTCGCTCTCCTTCATGCTATAATGTATGGATTACGCCCTTAATACATAAATAACTATTATCCAATACCTCCTACTTATAAGGCTATTACTAGATCGATTTTTAACCTCTAAAGTGTCCCATAACTCACTGTTGAGGTAAAGCATAACCTACTAGTGGCATAAAGACCATGTCACTCATTACTGTATTGTTGGTAGCACTGTCAAACTATGTCAAATTCGCGATTTGCGGGTTAAGTTTTGCGTCAGTCTGTGCGAGATAACAAACAAAACCCAACCTACTAACCTGGAATTTGACATAGACTGACAATACACTTCAGTACTGTCAAACGTATAACACGAATGACAGGCGACTCTAATTATAAAATTAGTTGATCTCTTGGTGCTTTCCAATTTGCCAGTATGAGTTTTTTCGGCTAGCGGCTGTCAATAAAACATTTATGTTTTTTTAGATTTATATTGAGTTGTTGGATAAAATTTTGTATCGCACGCTTGTGTTATTACAAATAATTCACTCGATAAAAGACCCTTTTGGGTCTGCTCGTAGGATATTTCTAATATAACACACTTATACCATAAATAACTATTTTAATGGGAAAATGAGCATAACGTTTACAGGTTTTTCGATCCTGCAGTAGTTGTGCTTTACGATTTTTCTTGTAGCGATGGGCGATGCCTCTTATTCTTTATTTCTAAAAACCTGTCAAGGACTTGTGTTGCTGTCAACAGAGTAGAAATGTAACAATATTAATACTGAGAAAATTTTTATAATTTAGATTATGAAATAGACG
>CALNHX010012949.1:0-21253 GCA_940337035.1 Agriotes lineatus
ATTGTAAAGTCATTTAAATAGTTTAGAGTAATTTAATTACTTAAAAGCAATTGAATAAGTGAATGCAGTAATTAATTACTTTTTCTATAGCAAATGTTAAAGTGTGCTTTAATCGACTCAAAACAAAAGGTCAAGTGTTACTTTAACAGCAAGGGTAGATAAAGTAGCACTTTAACATCAAGGGTAGATAAAGTATAGCTATTAACATATCTAGGAATGTTATGAGTATCATGACTGCTGCAGATGTTGTATTGAAATCTGAGCTCGTAGAGCGAGGATTTTAAAACATCTAAGGCTGTTCTGATTCATAACACCGTGGTTTGTTCAATAGTTTATTGGTTGCCATGTACGGTAATGTACTATTACCGTACAGATCAGTTATGACTTAGTTACCAGCCAACTTTTGTATATGTAAACAAAGGTTTAATATCCCGAAACCGATAAATTTAATTTTCTAAATTTTATTTAAATTAATTATTACACATCATATTATCCTAGCAACCCAATCTAGCTAGTGAGATTTTAAAATGTAATTGACTGTTCTTATTTTCTTTTGAAATTCTTAAAGTTCTTGATATAAAAAAATATTTGTATTATACATGACGATAAAGTTATTACTATCCAATCTCGACGTTAAACGATTCACTCGTGGATAAAATTTAACTTTAGGTATCGTCTTAATGCATGTTTTCAAATGTTAACATGTGGAAGCATATAATAAAGATTGGAACTATAACGTATGAAATCTACTCTAATCTAGTATTTCTTTAATTTGTTTGTGTAATAGTAAGTATAATCTGTTATTGCTTTACCATAGATAAATTCGATTTAATCTGTAATGCATACAGAGTGCATATTTGTTTTGATAAGAAGTTTTACAAAATTGCTCTTTATGGTACTACTTTAAGTCTAGAATAACTCTAAGTTAAGCCGTTGTAAGATAAACTAAAGTAAATTTAACACCGCATACTAGCTATTGCGTAATAGGAACTTTATAGGTGTAAATAAATAAATATATACCTACACAGTAACTCCATTAACAAAAAGATTGTGCATTACTGAAATAACTTTTTAATAATCATATTTAGTTTACTTATCATTCAGATATCTTTGAATTTTAACTTTTCTCATATATTATATTTTACTGGTCATTCTGATGCGGCAAGTCCAAAGTACCTATGCACTAAGTATTCTTATCTATCTGCTTGTCACTAAATGACATGCACTTTGCGCAATTTTATTATATATAACTTTCTAAGGAAACTCCTACCGCCACTAGGTACCAAGTGCTAAGACTGAAAAGACAATAGGCTGTACAGAATGGCTGTGGTGTTCAATTTTACCAAGCGATGTCTTTCAACTTCTACCACGATGAATGCAGCTATTAAAAATGTCACAGTGATCGGGGGTGGTTTAATGGGTTCTGGAATTGCACAGGTAGCAGCCCAGACTGGCCACAACGTCAATTTGGTGGACATCAACCCCAGCATTTTAGAAAAATCCAAAGAGAATATTGCAACTAGCCTGAAGCGTGTGGCTAAAAAACTCCACAAAGACAAACCTGCAGACAGCGAAAAGTTTATACAGGAAACGCAGAGCCGTTTAAACTACACAACAGACATGGTGTCTGCAGTTAAAGATGCCAACTTAGTTGTCGAAGCAGTGGTGGAAAATATGGACGTCAAGCACAAGGTATTCAAAATACTCGACAAAGCTGCCCCTCCAAGCACAATTTTTGCCTCCAATACTAGCTCCTTCTCCATAACAGAAATATCATCAGTGACAAATAGAAAGGACCGCTTTGGGGGCTTGCACTTCTTCAATCCAGCACCCGTAATGAAGCTGCTTGAGGTTGTGAGGATTCCCGAGACCTCTGAAGAAACGTACCAAGCCATGATGGAATGGGGCAAGGCCATAGGTAAAGTTTGTGTTACCTGCAAAGACACGCCGGGATTTATTGTTAATAGGTTGCTTGTACCCTATGGGGCAGAAGCTGTCAGACTGTTAGAACGTGGAGTAGCCACAGCCGAGGACATAGATACGGCCATGAAATTAGGAGCAGGGTATCCTATGGGACCTTTCGAACTCGGCGATTATAGTGGTCACGATGTAACCCTAGCAGTTCTCGAGGGATGGCACAAAAAATTTCCAGATAACCCTTTGTTTGAGCCCACTGAGACTATTAGGAAGCTTGTTAAAGAAGGAAAATTAGGTGTCAAAGCCGGTGAAGGTTTCTATAAATATAATAAAAAATAAAAGCAACTCTGCATCTAGTACTTACCTGGTTATTGTAATTTAAGTTCGTTTTATATTATGTTTGTTGTATTTCTTATCTATATTCTCATAAATTAGAATAGTTGTATAGAATTATATTTCGTTTTTAAGGAGAAATTTATAAATAAAGGCATAAATTATTATATGGTACCACTCACTTAGAATTTACAATTAAGGAAACTTTTTGGATATTTGTCATTACCTCATTACAATATTTCCTTGGTGAAAGTTAAACATATACCAATAATACAAGTCGATTAATGACTGGTAATTACTGCAAATTTTGAGTATTGCAAATAATTAGTTTCGCCAAACATTCGTTGTCAAGCGCATTGAGTGGTAACACCGCTGTAGTTTACATGTTGATTAGTTGATTTTAAGTATTTACGATTATTTTCAGTTTGAAAAAATTGAAAGTAAATTAATAACAAACAGAGATAAACAAAAATAAACATTTTGATACAAGTAAGTACATATTATACTAATAATTCAAACACTTAGTCAATCAATTTTATTACAGAAAACTAAATTAATTTAATTACTAACAATCTATTCTAAAGTAAATCGAGCCAACTGATTTTGATTCACCTCTTTATAAAATAATTAATTTTGTATAATAGTATCTTTATTGTTACAAATGATATACTTACTATACATATATACCAGATAAGATTCAAGTTGTAATTTCCATTCTCTTAGTCCCCTTCAATAACTATGCTGGAGTCTTCCTTACGCCCGAGTTGTAACAAAATGTTTACAACAAATCCTTGATCTTTAGTGATTGATTTTGTCAATTGCCTCTTCATTTTGGCATTTTGGGAATCTTTATATAATCTACCTAAAAGTGTCTGTGGCTTAATTCTTTTCTTTTCTTCCGGATAGTGCTCTGATTGGTGCTATTTTAGCAACAGCTTCGTCAGAAAGGGCACGTCACAATAAATGCAGCAAACAAAGTATATATTATGCTCATTTAAATGCTGTGCATAGTTTCTTTTTCGAGTATATCTCCCTACAGTATATGCAGTATTGCATGTATTTTACATCATGTGTCCGATTGTGTAGATCAAGCTGCAAAAAAAATTCATTTATAGTACAAATTTGTTATTTCACCGACTGGGTTAGGGAGGAAACCCTAAATTTGGATATGATCAGGGGATTAAAATAAAACAAAATAAGACCTATAAATGTAGGTTCAATCCTTAACCCTTAAGCCGGCCACAGATGAGCAACCTAGAGTGTAAATTTTTGAATGTGCATATAAACCCCTGTAAAATGTGTGTAGTCTGTTTAATAACACATATGTAGTGACTATTCGGCAGTTTTATTAAATTGACGGTCTGTATAAAATGTCGTCTGATTTATTAGAGTACGAACTTTTGTTTAATGGCAGTGGCATGCGCTTCCATTGTTAAGGAGAAATGTAAAAATATAATAAATTGTCACAAGTAAATTTGCTTATAGAATTAAAATTAGAACCGGTGATCCAGTTTAAAACTTCAGGAAGGATGAGGAAACCTGCCTGGAACTCCTAAATACTAATAATGAAATAGCATTTTGCCACAACACTGGTACAAACTTTGGTAAGTATACAGTTTTGGACACGTAGAGGTTTCCCCGTGCATTCTAAACAGTGCGGGAAAAAAATGCGGCAGTGTCAAATATTTTTGTCACAGACTTATTGGAAGCCAAACAGAACACAGCCACCAAGCTTGGCTTGCTCTCTGCAATTGTCTGGTTTACAGATCTTATTGTTGTCGTAACATAAAAGTTGTACATATAAAGGAAACCACAACCAAAAACAACAGGAAAAATTATATAGTAATTGCGGAAGTAAATGCATGTGCCTATCGTGTAATTATGAAAGAAGAAAAAATTAATATCGGCTGGGATATGTGTAGAGTTTATGATGAAGTTGAAGTAACCAGGTGATTTTCATGTAATGAATTCAATCATAAAGCGAGTCAATCAAAATCGAAGATAACATGTCCAAAATGTGCCGGTTCTCATCATTTGAAAGGCTAACGACGAAAAAAAGAAATGTGTGAACTGCTGTAATGCTAAAGAAAAACTAAAAATTAATTTAGATGTAGATCATTTTGCATGGAGCTTTCACTGTCCAGTTTACAAACGTAAACTAGAACAAGAAAGAAGTAAGATAGATTTTTTAGAATAACAGAACCAAATACTGATATTATTTATTCAAATGCACAAAGTATGCTAAAACATATGGGGGAAATTGAAGTTTTAATTGAAGACAGACGTTAAGCTATCGTGTTTTTAAGTGAAACAAGGTTCACAGAGAATATTGAAGACTGTGAAATAAGTTTTCGGGGTTATGTCACCATTCGTTGTAATTCCGTAAATCACCATACGCGCTCAACAAAAAATTCCAATACAATCATTGACCTTGTTTTAACAAATTGAGACAGTGTAATTTGTAATGTGCAGATTCCACAAATTTCTGAACATAATGCAATCGATGTCACGTTACGAAAGGTTGCGCGGTATAACAGCAATTTTGAAAGAGTTAATATCACAACTAGATACTTAAATATAGCTGAGTCACATTATTAGATCTTGCCACACATATGCTCAGCAGAATACAAAATTCCGTAAATTACCTCATTGACAACAAAACAATTACACTTAAAACTGATACGCCATGGTTTAGCTGTGTTTTACGTAAGCTCCAGGCGGAACGCAATCAACTCTACAAGACAGCTAAATTTACAAAAAACACGCAGGACTGGCAAAACTATAAACGTATTCGAAATTTTTACACCAATAAAATTAAGGACAGGAAAAACCAATATTATGAAAATAGAATAGAAAACTGTCATGGAAATCCGAAGAAGATGTGGAAAACTGTCAAATCTTTAATGAAAGGACAAACAAATACTTCTTCAAACATTTTATTTGACGGAGAAGAAATTAGCAATGACCAGGATATTGCTAATAAATTTAATCAGTACTTTGTAAATGGTATATTAGAGCTAAATAAGTCCATTATTATAAACGACCGCTTTCAGGAAGCTACGTTTCCAGATAATATCAATACTTTTAAATTTAAAACAATTACATAAAATGATATTAAAAAATCAATAGCTAAAATTAAACGAAAGGGTTCTTTCGACCATATTGCATGCCTTACCAGTTGTAGGTGAAATATTTGTTAAATTAATAAATCAGTCTCTCGGAACAGGGTGCTTTCCAGAATCATGGAAAATATCTAGAGTTGTTCCAGTACCTAAAGTTAAATTAACTAACAAGTACGAAGAATTTCGACCAATAAATGTGTTACCGGTATACGAGCAAATTATCGAACTTATTGTGAAAGATCAACTCCAAATCTTTTTAGATGAACATGACATTATAAGTAAAAACCAATCAGGATTTAGAACTAAACATTCGTGTGAAACGGCGTTAAACTTGGTTATCATGAATTGGAAAAGTGACTTAGAACTAAATAAAAGTGTAGTTACTGTTTTTCTGTATTATAAACGTGCATTTGAGACTATCGACAGGCAGCGGTCAGTGAATAAACTACATAAATATGGAATACGTGGTAACAAAAATATGTGGTTTCAAAGTTATCTCATCGACTACAAACAACACACACTTCGATCAGTGCCAGCTACATGGAAAACAACTTGGGTGTACCCCAAGGATATGTTTTGGGTCCATTATTGTTTATTTTGTATATAAACGGTTTGGAATTGAATCTAAAACATTGCACCATAAATTTGTTTGCAGATGATACATTAGTGACAGTTACTGACGAAGATGCTAGAAATGTTATTAATAAAATAAATATAGATTTAGAAATTATTTCTAAGTGGTTAAAATGTAATAAACTGAAACTGAATACCGCAAAAACGAAAGCAATAATTTTATCAGGTACTAATGCAGAATCGGTTAATAAAATTAAAATTGAAAACTTAAATAGAAAAAGTATCTCAAGTTAAATATCTAGGAGTAATTATAGATGATAAATTAAACTTCAAAGCACACGTAGAGTATGTAATCAAAAAGGTAGTTAAGAAAATAGGCTTATTCAGTAGAATTTCTAATAAGCTTAATAGACAGTCTAAAATTATGATTTACAAAACAATCATCGCACCGCACCGCATTTCGATTACTGCTCTAGTAGGTATATTATTTTTATGTCATGAACAAGAATTGGCTAGAATGCAAAAACAGCAGAATAGAGTAATGCCTATTATATTACGCTGTTTGAAATATACAAGAAGTTCTGCAATGCTAGGTTGTTTACAATGGTTAAGTATGAAGCAACGTATTTATTTCAATTCTTTGTTGTTAGTTTTTAAAGCAGTCAATAACCTGTTGCCTGAATATATGACCCAAAACTTAGTTTATCGTTGTGATATTCATAATTATAGTACTAGAAATAGGCAGAATGTTAGATTACCTAAACTTACAAAAAGCAGTTTCCAAAATTGTTTTTTTTTATAAAGGCTTCAAAATTTATAATAACCTTCCAATTGAAGTTAAAGGAACTAAAAATATCTATGAGTTTAAAAAAAACTAAGCGATTAGGTTAAGAAAAATTATTAGTTAAGTAATAGTAATTTACGATGCAAGTAACGTTATCAAGCTTTTTACATTACGAGAGAATAGTTTGAATGAGCGAGCGACGCGACGTTAGGCGCGAGTTCTTTAAAATTCTCGAGTAATGTAGAAAGCATATAACGTTACGTATATCGTAACACGGTTTATTTTATCCTAAAATACTAATCTTTTTAAAAAATTGGAAAAATTGTTATTAATGACACTTACAATAGCGAGTGGTGGTATCACTAGTAAGATAAAAACTCAGTACTGTATTGTCTGTAGCACTGTCAGGTTATGTTAAATTTGAGATTTTCAGGTTAAGTTTTGCGTCAGTTTGTGTCAAATAACAAACAACTGACACTACACTTCAGTGCTGTCCACATGTGATTAAATGCTAATAAAGTATCGTTATGTTATTTTTCTTAATAATACTAGTGCTGTTAAATGCATCTTAACGCAACTCGTTGCTAAGAAGTTATTGTCATAATAACGTAATAGGATAAAATAAATATGTAAACAATTGTAAATCTTAAAATAGTTTATAAGTAAATAAAGATTATTATTATTATTATTATACAATCCAAAGCCTACTCTGATTATGTTTGTTCACTGCAAAGCTAATATGATTTCAATAGCGTAGTAATAGGATCACCAAGATCATGTATTTAGAAACATAACAGTGAGATGCATAGAAACACACCAACCGGTCAAGGGAGAAAGCTTTAAACCAACTTCATCTAAAGAACTCGTCTCAATGGATATGTTGGACAGTTATTTACTGTGTTTCTCCATAAGTCTATGTCCATTGCGTAGTGTGTGCATTCGTGGGCTGAGGAACTGGTTAGCTTCTTTATCTGGTCTATATTGCTATGGTTTTAAGCCCTATAAATCAACTCTGTTAGCATTGCCAAATTAATGAACATTTCATGAAAGCTCAGAGTGAGATATTTTATATAACTGCAAAGCTAAAATTTCAATTTGCCAAAAAAATGAATACAGTTGTAATGAGATGCCAGTAATATTGCAGAATAATAATTAATAAACGCAGTAAGCAAAGCTCATTTCGCATAGAGAGCCAAATTGGATGTAAGTTCGGTTAGTTAATTAGGTTTGTGCTAAATGTATAGGCCAAGCCGGATGAAAATTTAATAATTACAAGATGGATGGCGAACACAAGGGAATGAAGCGTAGAACTCAGACATATTTTAATGGTGAAATCTAGTCAGGGTTTTATAAGAAAGGTGATTGAAGCATAAATAAGCTTAAGAACATGCAACGGGCATATAAGAAAGAAGGCATTAAAGCATTTGAGTGAAACCGTAAGAATCAAAGGCAAGGATTATAGGATTTGCAGAAAAGAAAACACATATGAATTTAAAATTGTGAACGAAAATTAAACAGAAAATTCAAATGAAACCCAGTGCAGGATATGCGCGAATTAAATACTTTAGTCAGTGCAGTGACATGTGAACTTTTAAAAAGCTAATTAAAAAGACGTGCAGTGAAAAATAGACACGCTAAATTAATATAAATGTAAATAATTATTTTAGATATAGTATTAGTGTACAAAATCATAATTTTAAGTAGAATTATTGTTAAAAGTTAATGTTTTGAACCTTGTTAATATCCACAATTTATTTGAAAGTAATTAGCTTTTGTTTATAATAAAATTAATGGAGGTTGACAAATGAATTAATTAATGCTGATTGATGTGGTAAATGTGCTCTCCTTTAAAATTGAATTTTGTGCAATAAATGTTAGTATTTTATTATAAAAAGTACGTCGTCTTAATCAGTGCAATTCAGAGTACGTGTGGTAATATTTGCATAAAAATCCATCACCAAAAATTCGAAGTCCACGGGAGGTAGGCTACCTTCCGGTACCAAATCGGCTACGATCCAACTAAAGTTTTGAAGTCTGCGTGCTAGAGTACAACCATTGGGGCGACCAGGTCAGCATCCCAGGGCAACGAGCAGCTTCGTTAGGCCGCATTCCAGAGATCTCATCACCAGGAGGCCTACAGCAGCTTCCCCACAGCAACGGCGTCGTTTCCTGTGATCGAGGCAATCGGACCAAAACCAGGTACCCAAATTCACTAAAATAAGCGCTGTTAGACCTTGGAAAGCTACGTGCAGCGTAAAGGCGATAGTACCGAGCAATATTCAAGTAATTCCTACGGCTCCAGAGAAATAATTGTTGTTCAAATAGCAATTAGAATCCGATTGTGAGGTTATGCGAGTCAAAGGACGCCTTCCTAAAACAGTTGAAATAGCGTTCCCGCAAGTGCTAAAACAGAAGACAAATTAATGCTGGGAAAACAGTCAAAATTCAAACAATTACCGATAACACGTTGACCGATTTCACAGTATTTCTCATTCGATACAATTAATCATGAACTGCTTTTAGCCAAATTGCATTTTTATAAGTTCAGTCAATCGTCTATCGATTTTATTGGTGATTATTTAAAGTCAAGGTCACAAAAAGTTTTCGTTAACGGTCAGATATCAGATTCCCAATGTGTAGCAACAGGTGTACCTCAAGGCTCTATTCTTGGTCCGCTGTTGTATATTATTTACACGTCAGATTTTGCATATCAAATTTCAAACTGCAATTTTCACCTATATGCTGACGACACTCAACTATACTATTCTTTCCCGCAGCATAATACAATGCTGGCAAATGATATGATCAATGCAGATATTGATAAGATTGTTGAGTTTGCTGATAAACATTCTTTAGTTATTAATTCCACCAAATCAACATTACTTTTATTTGGTTCGAAAAAGAATAGAGCTGAGGTTATCGAAGAACTGAATTTGAGAGTTGGTAATAGTAAGCTTTCTGTTGCTGAGTGTGGTCGTGATCTGGGTTTACTAATGGATTACAAACTAAGATTTAACGAACATATAAATAAAATTATTCAAAAAGCGTATTGTGTTTTAAAACAGCTTTATTACAACAGGCATCTCATGACCCATGATACCAAAGTTTTATTATCTGAAGTCTGTGTGCTCTCTCATTTTAATTTTAATGATTTGGTATATGGTTCGTGTATAAGTAGTAGAGACTGTAACCGTATACAATTAGTTCAAAATAGTTGTCTACGTTTCATTTATGGCATTCGAAAATTTGATAGAATTTCTCATAAATTAAGTGATACTGATTGGCTTAATATGAAAAATAGACGTTATTTACATACCGCTTGCTTCTTTCACAAACTTATAAAAACAAAAAGTCCGCCTTATTTGTATAATAAGATCAGATTCAGAACTGACATTCATAACATCAATATTAGATTTAAAAATGTGATTACTCCTCCTTCTCATAAAACTACATTTTTTGAACGTTCTTTTTCGTTTAATATCTGTAAAATTTATAATTCTCTATCTGATAATCTTAAACAACTTTCTTTATTAAAATTTAAAGCACACCTTACTTCCTCCTTAAAAATATCACAACGAGCACAATAATTGTAAGCCTTTTATATGATGTGTATATTATGATTACTTATATTATGCTTATTTTTTTTTTCTTTTCTTTAAATTACGTTTCGTACTTGCTAGTATATATGTGCAGGGTTTAGGTGTTAGAGCAGAAAGTGGCCTTTTGCCACTATTCTGAACCTCGCCCTGAGTTTGACTGAAATTTTGTTTTGTTTTAACTGTTATATATTTAGTTTTGTATTTGTTTCAGTCAATAAAGTCACTATTATTATTATTATTATTATTATTATTATTCAATTAAACGCAACTTGTAAACGGCAACCATCTTGGTTAACATTTGAGCTAATTTCAGTTTTCCAATAGCGCGTTTGAGCTAATGCTGAGAACAGATCCGTACTTTTTAATTAATTAATTTTTAATAAATAATGCATTCAAAGGGGAACCTAACCGAGTGATGAGTCTGTGCTTTACCGAAATTTTGAGCTAGCGTTTTATTTGATTAGTTGCAGATAAATAAGAGATTATAAAGGGCATACAACTATTTATTTTAGCTATCAATTTACAAGTAGCTTTTAATCAACCTAAGTTTTGATAACACGAATACACGAAAAATATTTTGGGTGGTACCCTTATTAAATTATTAACAGATCATAAACACATAAATTATAGGGTCCTACCATCTCAAAATATCGGGAAGGCAAACGACCCCTCGGTCTTTTGCTTTCTATCCTACCTTGAACGATGTCTCTCAAGAGCATTATCGCCTCGTCGCATAATGTGGCCAAAGTATTTCAGTATGGATTTATTTATGGAGGTACTTTCGTCGATATTTAGTTCATTTAGGATTGAGATGTTTGTACGTTTTTCGATCCACGACACCCTTAGCATTCTCCGCCAACAAAACATCTCAAAAGCGTCAATACGTCTATTTGCTGCCTTGATGGTCCAGCTCTGTGAGGCATACGTCATTATAGGAAAAACTAGAGATCGAACAAGTCGTAATTTAGTGGACTTCGATATTCCTCCATTCTTCCATATGCGTGTCAGCTGGGCTACTGCCGGTGGTAGTTATTTGAGCACCTAGGTACTATATTAGATTTTCTACGACCTCGATGCCGTAAATGCTATTCTAATTGTTGTTTCGATTTTCATTTGCTCGGTCAACAACTAATATTTTGCTTTTTGTAGCATTTATTTTGTGTCCAAATTCTTAGCCTGTCACTTTTATCCGTCTCAAGAGCTCTATCATTTACTTTTCGGATGCTGCCAGTAGTGTCGCATCATCTGCGTATCTCTAATTTGAAACTTTCCTTTCGGTGACAGAGA
The DNA here is from genome assembly GCA_940337035.1 of Agriotes lineatus. Lineage (NCBI taxonomy): Eukaryota > Metazoa > Arthropoda > Insecta > Coleoptera > Elateridae > Agriotes > Agriotes lineatus. The sequence continues at coordinate 11,616 of CALNHX010012949.1, forward strand.
TTCCACCATCCCATCCTCCCACAGCTGTGCGTATTATCCATTCTCCGTAGATATTGAACAAAATTGGTGAGATGATACAACCTTTTTCCTCCTTTCCAACCTTAAAAGGTCCTGTTAACTGTTGTCCCACTCTGACTTGGGCTTCGTTGGAGAAGTAGAGGTTATGGATTAAGGAAGTTAGATGTGGGGGTACGCCAATTGTCATGATGTCTCAGAGTTTTCTCCACTTAACGCAGTCAAATGCTTTTCAGTAGTCCAGGAAGCAGAGATAACCAGGTGTGTTGAGTTCTCTCAGTTTTTCAATAATCCGACGGGTGTTTAGGATTTGGTCCCTTGTACCTTTTCCAGGCATAAATCCAGTCTGTTCTTCTGGGATTTGCGGATGGATGAATAATTTCAGTCTTTCGTTGATAACCCATAGTAACACTTCACTTGCATGAGAGATCAGAGCAACTGTTCTATAGTTGCTACAACTGATTTTGTTCCTTTCTTGTGGATTGGTAGGAATATGTATTTTACCCAGTCATCAGGTCAAATTCCCGAGTGCCATACCTTTTTACTTATGATATGTAGGATATAAATTCCTGGCTGTCAAGCAGGTTTTATCATTTCTGATACAATTGCATCAGATTCAGGTGCTTTACTGCTTTTGCGGGCCTTAATAGCAGCTGTTATTTCTGCTTTAATAATATCTGGCTCATGCTCTATGTTTTCCAAGTTGTGGGTGTTAATTTCGGCATTTGCTTCTCCTTTCATGAGGTTTTGACAATATTGTCTCCAGCGTTCGATGATGTCTTCGAAAGTAGTAATGGGCTCGCCTCCTTCGTCGTCTATAGTTAATGTCTTAGGTTTAAACTCACGAACTTTCTGAAACAGATCTTTTGTTTCATTTCTATTCGAATGAGCTTCTATCTCTTTGCAGATGTTGTTGATGTAAGAGTTTTTATCGCTGCTGTTGTCTTGAGCCAGACCTTGGACTTTTATACACTTTCTATTGTTAATAATTTCCCAAGTTGTATCTGATATCCATGGTTTGAAGATGAAATAAAAGTGCAATTTTACGATCTACTGGATGAAACCCTCGACAGCTTACCCAAAAACGACATTAAACTGATAATAGGGGATATGAACGCTAAGGTGGGAAAACAGGATACATACAAAGTAATCACTAGGGAAAGCCTACATAATAAAGCAGATGACAACGGGCAAAAATTGATAAACTTCGCCGCTTCCAAAAGTTTGGTAATAAAAAGTACAATCTTTAAAAGAAAAGATATACATAAATGACCTGGATAAGCCCCGATAGAAAAACAAAAAACCAAATAGACCATGTGCTAACACAAAAAATACATGCAAGCAAAATAACAAAGATAAGAACATACAGAGGAGCGCACGTAAGCTCAGAATATTTCCTAGTTCTAGTAAAAATAAAGTTAACGGCAACGAACACCATACAAAAAAATGAACAATAAACGCGAAAAAACAACGAACTACTAAACAAAGAAGAAATACAGCAAAAATATAAAGAATGCACAAAAAACCTAGAAGAAAAACAAAAGAAAAAAGAAAGCTTAGAAGAAGAAGGGGAGCAATTAAAATTTATGTTAAAAGAAAGTGCCCAGATATTAGTGACTGAGAAACAGCAAAAAAGAAAAGACTGGTGGGATGAAGAATGTAGAGTAGCTACAGAAGAAAGAAAAAAGATAAGAATGGAATACTTGAAAACAAGGGAACAAGAAGCATACGAAAAATATAAAAGGGCGAGAAACAAAGCATATGACCTATGCAGAAAGAAAAAAAGAAAAGCAAGAAATGAAAAATTAGAAATAATAGAAGAAGCATACAAAACCAAGAATATAAAAGAATACTATAAATGCATAAAAGAAGAAAAAACGGGCTTCCAATATAAAACAATGGTTTATTGAATACAAAAGGAGACCGCTGTATGGACGAAAAAGAAATGGCGAAAATATGGGGGAACTATTTCAAACTGACACTAACAGTAAATAATACAGAAGAAGAAGAGACACGACATCCACAACCTAAACACAAAAACAAGACAAAAATTCCAACTTACGAAGAAGAGGAGAAGACTTCCAAAATGCGTTTTGTCCGAAAATTAAAATTTCTAGTTAGAGATGGCGTTGCATTCTATGTTTAAAGGAGTATTTTTTAACATTATCCTGAATATTCAAAACCCATTCTGTCCTACTCAAACTGTGCTGCAAAAGTGGCTTGGACATTCACTATGCATTTTGTCCCTATATGTAAGGACATTTAAAATGCGTTTTGTCCAAATATTATGGACATAATGCATTTTGAATGTACCAGCACATGATATCATCATTGAATAACCTGTTACTGCCATTTACTTTGGTACTTTTAACGCTTTCTCAGTGTTTAATAAATTATATTTAGCTAGTGTTAATTGGAGGAAATAAAAAATCTAATATTAGTTTACTACAAAAATTCGCCTTTTTACGTCATTTCCAAACAAAATGCATTTTGTCACCTCTGGACAATCAAAAAGAATTTTAGCACCCCCAATTTTGCTGTTATTACAGAAAAATAAACCACTTAATGTTTGGCCGTTTGTCATTATAATCAATGTTTTGTGACCTATTAAGTGGCACATCTCAATTTGTTGCAATATACACTATTTTTTCACAGTAAACTTTCTTATTTCCTGAAAATTATGAAAATGGACAAAACGCATTTTGGAAGTCTCCTCCTCATTAATGTTGGAAACAATAACAAAACTAAAAAGTAATGGAAGCCCAGGGTCTGACAACATAGAAGCAGAACTAGTAAAACAAGCAGATAAAAAAGTACTCGAAAGATTATACCAACTAATAAAGAAGATATGGGAAACAAAACAATACCAACTGAACGCACTAAAACAATTATATGCCCAATTTACAAAAAAGGTGCCAGAAATAGGGTATCAAACTATAGACCAATATCACTGTGAAATGTGGCTTACAAAATATTGGCACATTTGATAAATAAAAGACTAAAACAAGAATCGGAGCACAAAATTGGGAGCTATCAAGCTGGCTTTAGAGAAGGGAAATTCGTAATCGATCAGATCTTTATCATACAACAAACTCATCAAAAATGTAATAAGAAAAATATCCTTATAAATGCACTATTTATAGACTTTAGACAGGCTTATGATAAATTAAAAAGACCGGAAATTTTTAAGGCGCTGGAAAACTTAGAAATCTCGGAAGATTTAATAAACCTAGTTAAAATTACCCTAAAAATCACAACGAATGCAGTTAAATTTAAACCAATATTATCCAGTGAATTTCAAAGTAACTCAGGACTAAAACAAGGGGATCCCTTATCTACAACAATCTTCAATATAGTGTTAGAAAATATACTAAAAGAAACTAATGTAAACATGAAGCAAAATATTATAACAGGGCCATATCTAGTTCTAGCCTATGCTGATGACATAGTAGTCTTAGCTAGAACAAAAGAAGAGTTAAAAAGGATCGTCATAAACATCAAAGAACAAGCAAGGAAGCATGGTCTGGAAATAAATGAAAATAAAACCAAATATACGATACTTACGAACAAAACACAAGAAGTAGACCAGAACCTGTCCATCCAAATACCAAGCACAGAGAAAAAATATAGCTTCAACTATATGAACAAAATAGTGTATCTAGGAGTGGAAATGAATAGTAACGGTCAACAAGGATCAGAAATAGATAGAAGACTAATGATGGGAGCTAGATGTGCAGCAGCCCTGGACAACGTGCTAACAGACAAAAACAAAAATCAGACTATACAAATCAGTAATAAGACCAGTAATAATGTTTGGTGCGGAAACGTGGGTGATCACAAAGGTATACGATAATAAGATAAGTATATGGGAAAGAAGAATACTAAGAAGAATATTTAAAGGAATAAAGGTGAACGAAGAATGGCGAAGAAGAACTAACCAAGAAATCGAAGATTTATTCCGTGAGCCAAGTTTAATTACAGTTATTAAACAAAGCTACGATGGTTGGGACGCATAAGTAGAATGAACGAAGATGACCCAGTACGAAAAAGTCTAGAAAGGAAAGCAGAAGGAAGAAATCAAAAAGGAAGACCAAAAACCACTTGGTGGGATGACGTGCAAGAAGATATAAATGCGATGGGAATAACAGATTGGAAAACTAAAACTAAAGACAGGAAAGCATGGAAGCATGCTATCAAAGCCATATGCCAATAGGCCTACCATCTCTTTGCAAATATTGTTGATGTAGGAGTTTTTATCTCTGCGGCATCCTCTTTTAATAAGTTTGCAGTATTCATTGGAGACTCTGCTGTTGTCTTGGGCCAGACCTTGGACTTTCATACATTTTCTATTGTTAATAATTTCCCAAGTTGTATCTGATATCCATGGTTTGCGTTTGTCAGGTGGTTTTGGAGTGTGTTCTTCGGACTCTCTAATGGCGGCATTCAGGTGTTGTTTCATCTTCTCCCACAGATCGTTTGCGCCAAGGTGGTTTCTGCTCTCCTCTGATATAGCTCTGACGGTTTCCTGTGCCCGCATTCTAAAATTTTCATTATTATGCAGGTAGCAACGATTTCCCTGTGGGGTGCGTGGTGGGGGGCATTTTAGTTTGAGATGAATCTCGGCTACCAGCAGTTGGTGGTCGGTTCCACAGTCAGCACCTGGGTACGTTTTTACGTCTTTCAAAAAGCTTCTCCGTCTAGACCTGATAAGGATGTAGTCGATCTGGTTTCGAAATTTGTTCCCGGGTGATCTCTACGTATACAGATGTCGAGGGTGGTGTTGAAACATTGTATTTGCCCCAATTAACCTATTATCTGCACAGAAGTTTATCAGTTTTTCTCCTGATTATTTCGCTCTCCTAGGCCATATCTCCCTACAGGTTGTCGATAGCCCTCTTCTTGGAGGACGGATCCCACTTTGGCATTAAAGTCGCCGACTATCACTGTTATCCCGCGCTCCGGAATCGTTCTCATTGTATCTTCAAGTAACGAGTAAAAATCTTCCAGATACTCATCGGCAGCATCTGTAGTAGGAGCATATACTTGTATTACATTGAGAGGAAATGGCTTTGAATTGAACTTGATAGTGATTATTCGAGAGCTGATGGCATGGTATCCCAATACAGTTAGTGATCCGTGAACAATGAATGCTGTTCCCTCTCTTCTGACAGACGAAATGTCCGGAGAAATAAATCATATTGCCATTGCTGGTTTTAAAGTGGCCGTTATCGATCCAATGGGTTTCTGATATCGAAACTTTCCAGTTCTCGTTCTAGGACTTGGATCTTTCCGGTGTTGTTGAGAATTCTAACGTTCCACGTTCCGATTTTCAGTGGTTTCCTTAACTTGCATTGGCCAGTAGCACAGTTTCCATGCGATACCTGTCCTTCCATATACACATGGCTGGTAGCATATTTCACACTCTTGGACCCGGAATTCAAAAAGCACCGGGCGCTAACCGGGTTGCATGGCTTGTATACATTTCCTTGTGTTGTCATATCATGCTGTTCTCTTGGGACAAAAATGTGGGCGCAGTGGGGGTACTTCTGCCTTCTGTATCTTTAGTCCAGCCGCCCATCCTGGGACAGACGCTGCTATAGTGCTGGTTTTGGTTCGCCCCCACCATATCTGGTGAGTTTTCCCCTATCCGCCACCTGGGGAGGCGCCCGATGGGGGTCCAGCAACCCCGCACTACCAATAAATAAATCCAACGGACATGATAAAATCCCCAACCTTGTGCTAAAGAATCTGAGAAAAAAGCTCTAGCATACTTAGCCACCTTCTATAATGCCTGTCTAAAAACTGGCAATTTCCCGAATAGCCTACATGGAAGCATGCAGTTACTTCATTGTTCTCGAAACCAGGCAAAAACAAGAAAAATCTTTTTAGCTATCAATCTATCAGTTTGCTAACCATAACGTCTAAAATATTCGAAAAAATAGTATACCGGTTAACGAAGACATTAGAAGACTGGATATTTTACCAACTTTTTCAATTCGGATTCAGAAGGCCACTCTATTTATCATCAGATTCAACGTATGATCGAGACAATTTAAAGAGGATAGTAAACAGTATATGTTGTTTTTAAACATAACACAAGCCTTTCGACTGAGTATGGCTCGACGGTCTCAAATACAAAATCTTATTCCTTCAAATATCCGACTACATCAAATCTATACTATTTTCATTTTTGGATAATCGCAAAATTTGTAGTAAAAATACACCAAGCACATCCACAATGAAAAATAACCACGCAGCTGTACCACAAGCAAGCGTTTTGGGCCCCATTTTATTTAATGTCTTCATGTCTAACCTTTCCGAGATCAACGCAGAACTTGTAATGTTTGCAGACGATACGGCGATACTTATAAAACACGAACAACTTGAATAAGCAATATCTCAACTTCCAATTACCAGAAATACCATAAGCAGATGGTCGAAGCAGTGGAATCTATTCATAAACTGCTCCAACTGCGTCACCAAGATTTTCACACTTAGGCTAATAAAACAACCCACCCTAATCACAATCAATGGTCATCTTATACAATAGAACGTGAGCGACGAAGCAGTAAAATACCTGCGTATATATTTGAATACAAGAGAAAGTCATCCTTGAGGGATGAACGCACTACCCTACTTTACAACTCCGTAATGAGCCCATTAGTTCTGTGGGGATGTGTAATATAGGGAAATATATCAAAATCCAATTTCAAGAGTCCAGGCCTTGCAAAATAAAGTACTTACTTAGAACCGCCGTTAACACCCCATACCTCATGGTGTATCTCCAACGACCAACTTCACTTTGAACATTCGAACTGTGTTGTGAATGTCAACAGTGGAGGGGCAAATCAATTCCACGAAAATGTCTAGAACTGGAGCTTTCTATGAACTAGAACGAAAGGGAATACAAGCACGATTAAAAAAAACGTAACTTACCACAACACATTTATATAAATGAAGAAGTTTAGGTGGTGGAACAAATCTAAAAATGAACTAATCTAGTGGATTGTGCTTCGGTGCTTCAAACTAATAATGTAGTCCGTAAGGGTAAAGACACTAATAAAACACTACGAGTTTGTCACAAAAATAAATTATATTTCTACCAAAATTACAGTTTAATGTTCGCAAAACGTAGCAAGAATGAATAATCACAACGGTTAAATAACACACTGACTGATAACAAAGCATAAATAGATACTTTACAGATGAATCATCGTTCAATTCCGGATTAAGGGCCCCACAGACGTCGTTCTTTTCTGCCAGTTTTGTCTGCACGGGCAAAACTGTACGGGTAAAAACGAACAACGACTTCAGCCACACACGAACGGATTGTTTCGTTGAGTTTTTCTGATATCACCGCTTGATCAACTGTGATGGATACTACGACCACGTTGGCAGTGGCGGCGGAAGTGGCTATACAAGTTTCAAAAAGAAAACGTTCAAAATGGGCTTAAGAATGGTTGCTTAGATGAAGGCAATTTTCACACGTAAATCTTTTAAACGAATTACAACTAGAACCAAGAGACTGGTTTAATTACCTGCGGATGGATAAACAAACATATTTAGAGCTAGGTACTTACCTTAGTAACACCGTTAATTAAAAAGCAAGACCGATTTATGAGACAAAGTATTTCACCACATGAGCCACTGCCACGTTAAGATTTTTAGCAACAGAAAGGAGCTATGAGGACTTACAATTTTCTGTAGCTATAACCATGTCTTGGTAGGCTTTATTTTTTTCCCCTCTGTCAAAGCATTCTTTGGACTTAACTTTCCAAACACACGGATGACTTCTATAGAGTGCTATAAACTCAATAATAAATTGTTCATTAAAGTTCTTTAAATCACTCATGGTTTATTATCATTTATTATTACAGAAACTATTCTACCAGCGAAAACCAACCCGACCGACGGTACTGATTAAAACCGTCCTTCTTAACCGTGGTGACACACACACGCACAGACTTGAACGAGCACGTTTAAAACGGACGGGTTAAAATCAAGCCGCGGCAGATATTTTTGAACGCCAGCAAGAAGGACGGTTTTCGGTCACACACTAACCATTTTACCCGTACAGTTTTACCCGTGCAGTCAAAACTGCCAGAAAAGAACGATGTCTGTGGGGCCCTTACATTTTACCAGCGTATATACACCGCGGTCCACAATAAAGAGTGCTCCAAATGTGGAGATGATTACCATTCCCGCTATTGTGTTCTCTTAATCAATACCATGAATAACAAACTAATTGTTGAACTGGTACAATATCTATAAAAATGTGGAGGTTTACTGGAGCGTGGTGTTAGTGCACTGCACGTCTTACAAAATCTGTGAATTGGTCTTTGTGTTTGTAAAGTGTTTTCTGTATAATTGTTTCTATTGTATGATGTGTTGGATCTTTCTTTTCTTAGTGTAGTTGTAGTGTCCCTCACTAATTAGTATTATATGTTTTTCATTGTATGTGGATGTGTCAAGTACTACGGTGGCGTTGCCTTTGTATACATGTAGACTATTAATTGTGTTAACTGTTTTTAGTGTGTGTAATGACAATGACTGTATTTCTTGTTTGGATATACCGGGTGATCATAAATGGTTGTTAATTTTTTTCTTAGGTTGGCACTATTTATGTTGATGGCATTGTAAGCATATATGTAATACTTACTATATTGCTAGCGGCTATGAGTGGGAAACTCACGAAGGAAGTGAGACAGACAATCAACTCTTCAATGTATAATGGTAAGCTGTGCGTAAGCGCGGCGGCGTCGTCCGCCCAATGGGGAAGTGGTCAAGTTTAAAATTCGCTTCTAAAGGCGGAGTTCGAATTCTCACGCATGCGCACGAGACGCGTTATACTCTAAGTGAGACTATGTCGGCGCCGTAATGTTTTCGAGCGTTTCGATGCCCTACTAGCAATATATGTGTATTATATATATGATTGTAAGTCATCATATATATAATACACATATATTGCTGATAGGGCCTGGAAACTTCAGAAAACATTACGGCGCCGACATAGTCTCACTTAGAGTATAACGCGTCTCGTGCGCATGCGTGAGAATTCGAACTCCGCCTTTAGAAGCGAAGTTTAAACTTGGTTGGTTTACTTCTCCACCGCGCGGACGAGTTGGTTGTGTGTCTCACTTCATCGGTGAGTTTCCCACTCATAGCCGCTAGCAATATATAATCTATTCCATCTTTAAAAAAACGATGGTTGGCCATGACAATCTGACAGATATCACTCTGTATATGAACTGACAAAACTGCGGTAAAGTTAGGTTAGGAATTTTGAAGGTTCAGAATGCCCGATGTTGCCATAATGTGCTACATTATTTTTAGCATGGTGTAAAGAATACAAGGTGTAACGTTCCGCAGAATGTGGGCGGACCTCAAATTCAACCAATAGGACATGGTCCGACAAATGGCATGATTGGTAGTACTGAAGTGTATTGTTGAAGACGCTGTCGATGTCAAATTCGAGGTTAGGTTTGGCGTAAGTTGGTGTCAGATTGACGCAAAATGTAACCTGCTAACCCCGAATTTGACATCGACTGACAGTGCCAGCAACATATACGATCGCAACCATGGTTACACCATGATCGCGGCCGTGATGGATTTCCTGAGCAGGA
>CALNHX010012950.1:0-21251 GCA_940337035.1 Agriotes lineatus
TGTGGAATGCATATTAGCCTCTCAAGAAAATTAGTTAATTATTTCGTAACTAATAATCTACATTCCATACTAATACAATAAATAACTATTATAAATACGAAATTTGAAATATTGGTACTGGTGCCCTATATCATTCCATATTTTATTTAAAAATTATAAAAACCACAAACATACTTTTTTCAGCCATATTATTATAGACGCCAAGGCTATACGCAGGAAATTGGCGATATTTCAGGCGCTATAAATCTGAGTGTTAAAATTGTCCAATGTGTCTCCGGTCTCCTCTATTGGACGCCAAAACCTTTAATTTGATGTAAGAAGCAACAACTCATTCGATCGCAAGGAGCAATATAGACACACAAAGCCTAGGATCGACTATGGACATGCAACTGATTCATAAATTCACCCATCACAAGAACTTGGCCTATGTGGCGAGCTTTCAAAGTGCTGTCTTTTACCTATGATTATGAATTAACAATAAATATTTTAATAGTTGCCCAAGGTTTTCATATAAATTGCTGACATTACCTACTTATTTTTCAGGTTCAAGCAATTGACAATAAATAAATAAGTATAAAGGTTTGAACATGGCTACGAATGTAGAGTAAGAGTTTACGACATCCAAAAAAATGTAAGTTGTATTAGTGCTTCAAGCGATGTTCTTCAATTTCCAGTTTTGGCAAGCAGGGAAATATAATAAACAAATTTCAATAAAACGATCGTTAAGAATACCAGCTACAATATTAACACTAAATCTGTGTTAAAATGCAACTCCCTCCTTAAATAAGAATTTTCGGTAGCCCATTCCTAAAAATTATGATAATCAGTAATATCAGTTCTTGTGTAAGAAGCGTCATCGTTCCATAAATTGAAGTAGGATGATTATTTTGCATCCAATTACAAAATCTTAAAAGTGCCTCAGAATCATTGCCTAGAGCTTGAAATCTTTAGTGACGATGTGGATGGAGCGAGCACTGTTTATTATTCTTCAAACCTGATCAATAGGTGGTAACAATATGCGAACTACAAAAATTTAAATTGTAATATTTTTAGGGGTAAAATATTCAATCAATCACTATCAAAAATACTACAGTGACTATATAATAGTCACTGTAAAAAATACTCGTCCGGTACATCCAGACGTAAAAGTCAATACGTCATTTGCACTGACAGATTCTGTGTTGCTTTTGAAGTATAGTCTGTTTTTTTGCTTTATAATTCAGAGCAGGCCGTGCATTTATATTATTTTAGCAGTGTACAACAGTTTAGTTATAAAATATACCTAACGTCAAAATCAAGGTCCCCGAGATTGTCACCTTGACACTTCAATAATGTTTAATAAAATACCATGAAAAAGCTGTATTAGTAAAACCAAAGTGGCTATAAAATGCTGTTTTACTAATATAAAAGACATCAATGGTAAATTAAGTAAAACAGCCATCATTGGAAGAGTTGGTAAAATCTTTGATGTAAGTATTAAGAATTAAACCATTATAAAATTTCTTACATTTTGTTATTATGCTAGATTTTGAATTCAACTGCATTTAATATTCTAAATGAAGCAAAATCAGAACTCCAGCAACAACGGGATGACAATATAAAAAATCTGGTGTGATACACTCACACAACTTCCTTTTACAGTGATCTTATAATTAGTCAAAAATTTCATTTTAATTTTTAACCATTTGTTAAAAATTTTCAAAAATTACAAATTCTACAAAAACGGTACAAAATAGAGCGTTAGTTCAGGAGACAAATTTTCTCTAAAATTTTAAGCTGAATTCCAAAATGTAATAATATACCGGGTGTTTTATTTAAAATAGGAGTTAATAAAAAAAATAGAAAAAAAACAAAAGAAACCCACTTTAGAAGTATTCAACTGGAAAATCACCTATCTCACATCAATACACATTAAAAATGTAAGAAAAATGTAAAATTTAAAAAAAATCGTTAGAGCCGTTTTTGAAAAAATCGAAAAAAACTGAAAAATCACAAGAGTAAACACCTACTTCCGGTTATGCGATTTTCTTCAAAAGCTTGCTGTCTCATCTACATAGTACACAAAACTTATATATGAAGTTTCAATGCCATACCTCTTTTCGTTTTTGAGATATTCTGTTCACAGACACACAGACAGACAGACAGACACACAGACAGACAGACAGACCAATGAAAAAAAATATGTTTTTTGGGATCAGGGGACTCTAAAACGTGAAGATCTGTTGAAAACTCAATTTCGAATTTTTGGGGTGAATCCAATACTTCCTTTATAGTAGTAAAAGGAAGTAAAAAGGAAAAATAATTTTTAACTTGGGAGGACTATAGTTTCAGGAAGGATATTAAGAAACTTTGGTTTTTTTTTCTTTGGATAATTTATTGCGATGTACAAGACAAGAACTAAATTATATCAGGACTCGTTCAAAATTATACAACACATTAAAAAATATGGGATATAAATACAAAATTGTGAATGGAAGAAAATTGATTTGTGAGAAGAATCATGTAATTTCGGCGAAGATTACTTCTTTATTAAAGAAATATTTACAATTTCGAAATTTTAGTGAAAAATGTATGTTCCGGTTTTGGATGAAACTGAATATTTCGCAATGGAACCAGTCTGTATAGGAAGACCAACGACACAGAGTTGAAAAGTACCTAATCCATATAAACTTAAGGCGGAGGGAAAGAGATATAGTACTATTTTGCATGCAGGATGCACATCAGGATTTTTACCAGGGTGTGAGGTGTGACACTGTTTGACACGGACAATGGTACTATCATAAGTGTATGAACGGTGGCATTTTTAGGCAATGTTAAAAAAAACAGTTAATCCCTGTTATATGTTTAGCATAAATAATAACTTCTACAACACAGATTTGCAAACAAAAGTCATCAGCAAGTTTTTAATAATATATTTTCACATTAGAACATATAGAAATTTGATGACGTTTCTGTACAGTTAGATAACAACCATGTTTAAATAAAATTTCTTAAAATAAAGCAATACCTTATTGAATGTTGGTGGTTCAGTAATTGTAGCTTTTATTATGTATAATAGTGCTTATAAGATAACACATTGACAGTTATAAGTTTTTGACATTACTAGTGTTTTCTCTTTGTAACCAACTACCTACACTGTTACAAAAATTCAAAATCAAAGCCTGCTCTGAATCATAAAGCAAAAAAACAGACTATACCTAATCTGTGTTACTCTGGCTTATTGAAATTAATATTTTTCAAGACTATTTGGCTAGTTTGATTTATGAAAATGGATATGTACAGATATTTGAATTAAAATCTTATTATTTTCTTATACTTACCACCTAACCTTAAAATCCAGGGCGTTAATTTATTTTGTTCGAATTATTTGGAGTAACTGTTGAAGTTTCATAGTCTAACGTAATTGTTTTGCATTGTTATTGCAATTAATTAAACTTTAAATACTGACAAAAACGTATTTATTTCAAGTTTAGAAGCACTAATTTATCGAATATTTAAGTTTTCCGCCAAACAGGTGCGAACGGGACAGCCGAAACACCAGAAAATTTCCCGGTTGGCTTTCCTGAAAATATTTTTTTACCAATAATGTTAATTTTAATATGAAAAATATAATAAAACAAATATATTGAGACGAATACTTTTCTATAAAAGTATGCCGCTGCTACTAAAAAAATAATAAACTCGATAGTGTGAAAAAACTTATGGGAATCAAAAGGGAGGATAAGAAAAAATGCAATAGCAAAAAAACACGTACTGTATAGAATGCTCGCTCTTCTGGAAGTCATGAAAGCAATTAAAAAAAGAAGAACCGAAACAAAACCCCTTAGTGATACTGACGACTAAATTCCAGAACAAAGGCTAATTTATACTTGTTAATTTTTAATTTTAATTGTTAATTCGTTGATAAAGGGGATACATTGTTCCTCGAAACGTATACGTATGCTGATATTCGTTTTGTAGTGTGGCGAAATGCGCAATACGCAGAACGAATTGTTATATCACGCCACAAAAATGTTTCAGTCATTATGTTGTGAGATTATACAAAATAATTGTAATTAATGCCCTAGAACAGGGCTGTCCAATTTCAAGGGACCCAAGGGCCACTGTAAAAAATTTGATGGTTACGAGGACCGCATCTTAAAATGTGTCGTATCCGACTTTGTGAGTGATTTGTAATAAATATAAAACGTGTATATTTTAATACTAATTTTTATTTATTCAAGAAATTTAGGTTGCATTACAAAAAGCATTGAAACATAAAAGAGATATACAGGGTGTTCCCTGAGGTAACCGACAAACTTACACCATATGTTCTAAAAGTGATTCTAAACAAACAAAAATCCTATTCACTTTAGGTTAATTCCTTTCCCTTCTTGATATACCGACAAAAGAAAAAAAATACATCAATTAATGTAAATTTACGTATAGAGATGTGACGTTTCACCCCCTTACTAAGGGCGTCAAAGATTTACCCCTCGGGTTAAGCTCAAATCGCAGAAATACGTTCACTCAAATATATATTCGATTATGTAAAACACCAGATAATTACCAAAACAAATATAATGTTTTTAGCTAGTTACAATTATTAATTAGAAATAAATCTGAGTTGTACCTTATTTAAAATTAACATGTTCTTCTGGAACGGTGTCTGGTTTCGTGGGTTGAGCTGCAACCCAATGCACCGGCGAGTGTTGCTGGTCCCCATTGATAGTCCGCCGGTACGCACGCCGATTCTTCGGGAAATGGGCTGAGTGAGTCTTTTGTTCCTGCAAACTTGACCTTCCACTCAGCAGTGATTTTAAGCTGTAATTTTCCGGTGAATTTAGCGATTTTAAGGGTTACCTGGGGCGGGCGTTAGTGCCTTAATCTTGGTGCAGAGGTTGCTGGTACCTTCGGCATCGTTCTTGGAGCGATCGCGGTGTCAAATCCTGCAGATGGAATTTATTCGCCTTGGGCCGGAAAATGATGATGACATTCCCCCGGTAGGGAATTTGCGGGCTGCGAAATCGAACGTCCAGGAATTCGCTTTTTTAATGACCAAAAAGGGGCCCTGCATGTGAGTTTATGGCGGCTACAGAACTCTAGCCGCTCACAAGCGGGGTAGAGGCTGCGATTCCTACAAGTTACAGGTTTAATTATTAGTAAAATGAGGTTATGAGGAGTATTTCACCTCTCGGGGGGCCGGTATTTGCGTTTAAAAATTAGGCAGTCGGAAATGGCTTTTAAGCAGTTAGCCCTGCAAGATAGTACAGCGTATTAAGACAGGGTTACAGACTCATGGATTCGATTTTCCAAGAAAGTTCAACAATCAAGGTAAAATCGAATTCTAGCGGTGTTGCTCTTGCGGAAAATTTGAACTTCTCGGGCTGACAGTACAACACGTCATCTCTCTTGAAGCCTGGTCTGGTAAGGGTTGGAGGCTTACTCCGTTAGACAGTTTAGCGTGTCAGACCGGAGAGCCCAGGTCGAAAAGGAGAGGACAGGATCAAGACTGGTGGACTCAAGGGGGAATTCGATCCGCGGGCCGCAAAAATATCCTGGCGGGCCGCATGCGGCCCACGGGCCACATGTTGGACAGCCCTGCCCTAGAATGTGCAACCTAGGGGTACTTTGATGTCAATTTGACGTATTTGTCATTTACCCAGAGTTTACCAGGGTATGGATCCAAGCAGTTATCTTTTTTTCTCAATCGCATAGTAAATCAATTATTGTCACGTTGGCACTATTTTCCATTGGACATATCCATAACCGTTCCAGAATATTTACGTTACAAGACCGGAAATAGCATCTTTACAAGACCCGTACTCAAATTTCAGGCTGATGCTGAAGGCGAGGTCTGAAAGCCAACAAGTCCTGTAAAAGGCATATTCCGGATGAGTTACGTACAATATTTTCAGGATCCTGTGTTTCTGCTTAATTTTACCTAACTATTGTAACATTACAATAACCAGCAAGCATTATACGTTCGTAGATATTTGTAGTTGATTTCCTAAATTTCCTTAGTAACGACAGTCAACAAATATTACCAACCAATCAAAACGTCAATTTTCCAAAACAGCCCTATAAAAATCCAGAATAGTCCTGTCAAGAAGTATTTTCCGACCTAAAATTGTACAGCAATGTAAATCTTAGATCATGGTAATGCTGCATTTTACATATCCGCCAAGTGTGAGACCATCATTAAGTTATATCCTATTGTTGAAGTTAAACTGACATTACGATGAAACATAACCTATAATTTGGCAGTGACAAGTATTTAAACTATGTTCAATTAAAAAAAAACCCTTCCTGTTGAATTACTCTGGTAAAATAAATAAAACCCTAGGTAGTTATTCTTTAATACTATATTGATAACAGTAAAAACTATGACATAAATTTGATTATGACATTTATTTGATTCAAAACAAAATTCTAATTCATTCAAATTGTTTTATTATTATTAACATCTTTTTAAACGCTAATTTGTATGAATAACATCCATTGGAGATGTTACGAAGAAATTCACACGAACTGCCAAACTTGACACTTAAAACACTTAACCTTAAAATTACAATTCTTGTCAAATCTGCCACTAGACAGGGTTGCCGATAGTAATTATCGAGGAAAATGCGACGTTGGTGTTTTTAATTTTTTTTAACAGAGTGTAGTTATTATTTCCAGAATTAAACAAAGATATAAAAGCATATATCTTATTCAAAAGTATTTTAGTGTGGGAGGGGACATTGATGTCTTCGTACCCTAGTATAAATGGCAAAAGTGAAGCAATTGTTGACGTTGATTAATAAGAATAAAGTATTCGGTAATGTTAAAGCGTTCTTTTATACTGTTGAATTTCAAAAGCAAGCATTGCCCCATGTCCACTTATTAGTCACTCTTGAGGATAATTGTAAATTTCGTGAAGTTGAAGATATTAATAAAGTTGTATCAGCTGCAATTCCTGATCCTAACAATGATGTTACCCTATTTAATTTAATTAAAAGTCACATGGTACATGGACCTTGCGGAAGCTTAAATCCGTCTTGCATTTGCATGGATAATGGACATTGTAAGAAAGGCTTTCCAAAACAATTTTCTGAAAAAACCAAAGAACATTTCAACGGTTATCCAATCGTTACAAAGAAGTTTTGTAACTTGCAAAATATATTGTAACGGGTCCACTAGTAGTCGTTTTATATTGTAGCTTTTGATATTAAAATTTGATATGACATATGACAGGTTGGAATTATTCAGACGACAGTTATAGTTATGTATTAGACGAGTGTGGAATATTACACATTAGTCACGCAAGAAATATTAGCCACGAGACCGTTAGGTCGAGTGGTTAATTTTCTTAAGTGACTAATGTGTAATTCCACACGAGTTTAATACAAAATTTTATCCAATACCTCCATATGTTGTTCATGTAGGTAATTATTTTGAAAATGTATTTGAAAAATAAACGGGGCTGCGCGCGCTATTGCGCGGTCTAGCCTATTCAATTTACCACCATTTTTAGGCCTATTACGTTGAGCTATTTCATTCTGTTACACACCCCGCCCCTGCCTCGCCCTGCCTTCCACCTGACCAAAGAATGGGACCCTCGGGACTCCGCCCCTCTGCAAGGGGCTCTCGGAGTTTCGCCCCACTCCAAGGAGGCCCTCGGGGATCCGCCCCACTACGATGGAGCCCTCGGGGCTCCGCCCCACGCAAAGGGAGCCCTCGGAGCTCCGCCCTCTCCAAGGGGGCACTCGGGGCCCCGCCCTACTCCAAGGGAGCCCTCGGGGATCCTCCCCACTCCAATGGGGCCCCTCTGGGATCCGCCCCACCTCAGAGGGGACCTCGAGGTTCCACAACACTCCAAGGGGGCCCTCGGGGCTCCGCCCCTCTAAAAGAAGGCCCTCGGGGTTCCAAATATCAATTTGAATAATAAATAAATAGTGTTAAATCTAATTTTGTTATTCATGGTATCTTTCTACATTCTCTCACTAGTGACTTTTTGAATATTCTCTCACTAGTGAGTAATATATCACATTACTTATGCAAAATCAACATAATAATAATGTTATTATATGGAGCTGTTGGATAATAGTAGATTATATTATAAGTGAGAGAAATGAATCATTATTTGCGAGTGAGAATTTTGAATCGCGAGTGCCCCAGCACGAGCGATACAATTTCTCACGAGCTTATAATGGCATTTCGCTCACGTGTGATATACGACGTTTTATCTTACAGTAGCAATTCGTATGCCTAAACTGTTTGAGCCGTCAGAATATGTCGCAAACCAGACAATAGATAGTTACAGTAGCACCTATTACCATACATTATACAACTGGTTTTCAGTGACTAAAATGAAGTTTTATTCACTAGTGAGTATAAAATACATTATACAACTGTTTTCAGTGACTAAACCTAAGTTTTACTTCATTTTAGTCACTGAAAACAGTTGTATAATGTATGGTAATAGCTGCTACTGTAAGATAAAGGTCATTTAATCAATTAAAACAATACAAATGCATGGCTATGATTTAGTAGTTGTCATCGTTTTTTGTAGTAGCAACAGTACGTATTTCTTAAATGTGTTTCTTGGAATATGTTTTTAATTCAAAAACCTTTTATTTGCAATCATGTTTTCATTTTCAAAAATATTTTTCTCTAAACGTCTCGACGTGATTTTCTTAATGCATCGACATGGGCTTAAAAGACTTTATACATATTTTTAATTTGATCTACATTTTTCTATGTTTCAATATGATAAGAACGTGATGCAATAATATTAAGGCTGCCAACTATTGATGGCCTCAATGCGGGGGGAGGGAGGGGAGAGTTAACAAAATATATGCAAATTATACAATAAAAAATGTATGGTACGTACCAATGAACTGTAAGTGTCACTTACATATAGTTCGCGGTTAGTACATAATTTTTTGCAATGCCTGTGATAAGCAAAGAAAAGTAATAAATAATGAGTTAAAATTGAATTAACAACGGCCTGTCAAAATGACATTTTATAGTTTAATAAATTAGGTAGCCTAAAACTGAACAAATGAAAACTTAATAGATAAACAATTCGTAATACAAGGCGATCACAAATAAAATTGATGAAAATGATAAAAAATATGACCACTGTCTACACTGAACTTTATAAAGCTACATTTGAACAAAAAATAATTTATATTATTAGTTCATGTGACTTTATCGCAGTCTAATCGGTTACGCAAATATTCAAAATAATGTTATTTAAACTAAATTTATAGATTAAATTGATAGGTAACATTAAAATTACATGTGGTTAAGTTAAACAAGATGTCGAAAATGAATTTTAAAAGTTAAAACAAATTGACAATTCTATGTCAACCAAAAGCAAGTTTATTTTTGATCTCTCTGTATGTTGGTACCACGTAATATTCACTTACAGTTCAAGGTGGACTGTAAGTAAATTAGTAGTAAAGTCCTGTAACATTTTCACAGCTTATTAAATTTTGAAATTAACATTGCGCACATCGTCTCTACTTTTAAATCTGTTTGTTTAGATGTTCACATGGCATTTATTAGAGATGATTTCCTTCATATCCATAATAATGCGTAATCACTATGGTTTCGGTCAGTTTAATAACGTCAAAATTTAACCGCGGTTAAAAATGTGTCAAAATGTAATCGCTTGTGCATAATTTTAACATAATTATTAAAAGTGCTTCGCCAACTTGATTGTATCTATTTATTCAGGAAATAATCACGCCGAACATCGCGCGTGCATGTAAACTAGCCTGAATAAATTTTGACGATTTTCTGTCAGATTGTTTTGCTCTGAAGAAATATATCTCGTAAATTTTCCGCCCCAAAATCCCTCGTGCTACACACTCTGGATTGTTGTTGAGCGGCAAATTTACTTAACATATTTATTAGCAAAACATTCTGACAGAAACCGTCAAAATTTAACCGGCTATTTTAATGCACTTGGGATATTACTGTTGAAAAATCCGCTCCATGGTTGCATTGAGCATGCACTGGCGATATTATACGAGAGAGAGGCTACATGGACTACAGCCGCCATTCGATTGGTACATTCAATCGTACGAATGCATTTTATGGTGAACGAGTTTTTAGAATTCGTCAAATGTGAAATAAAATTTGACAGTTTTCGCAGTAATATACTTCGAGAAATGCGGGACGGTTGGCAGCTTTAAATAATATCCATTTTTGATACAAGTGCTATACGTGACTGTTTAGTGTACAAGACATGAAAATTATAAAACGAAACCATATAGGCTGACTGTAATAACATGTCAAGTGCAATAACACTTTTAGCACGAGTTTTCATACAATATTTTATCTACGACCTTAAATTTACTGTTATTAATACATAAATATCGATTTACAAAGATTTGCATTTTTGACAGTTGTAATTTACGTCTTAATAAAAAAAGGTAGTGGATAAGTAGCCAGCAGCGGTGAGTATTACTGCAGCCGGTAGTTCTCAAAGTGAGTTGTCAAAAGTAATTATTTCTAGTAATAATTTTACTTTGTTCATGCACTACATAATGCTTTAATTATTTAAAACACTTTACCTCTAACGAAACAAGCAACTAGAATATTTTTTTTAATTTTATATAAAAACGTTAACTAATACATATTAAGCGTTGCAGTTATCATATGTACAGTGCCCACTTGACATAATTCAATTAAGATATAAGGTGTAGAAAGTTTAGTGAAGCTTTCCGCCATTTACGTTTGAAACTGTCTTACTCTTACACAAGAATTCGCCAGTTCCTTATATTACACATTGCAGAAATCGATATAAATTAGACTTACTTTTAGTTTCCGTGAGCGCGTCAAATAGTTACATAAACACACATAAATCGATTTTTAAAAAAATTTTATGCTGTTGGAAACACGTTTGCATCAAGAAAATACCTATGAACATCGTTGCAGAGCACTCCAAATTGACCAACTGGAAGGTCAATTCAAGTATTGAAAATGTAAAATGTTACCAAACGATTAATAATTTTATTTGTTCCTCACTTGTAAACATCAATTTATCAAGTCAGTGAATTAATCAAGTAAGTTTATTTTAACAAGTTACTAACTTGTAAAATCTTTACAAGTTAACTGTCAGTTTTACAAGCGTAGATAAATGATAGCGTGCAAAGCCACAGTTGTCTTCCTTAGTATGTGTCATATTGATGAATTTTGTTGCTTGTCAGTTTAACATTTTGAATAAATGGTAAATTTCTAGTTATTTGCAAGTGAGGAACAAAGAAAATATTAAATATTCACCAATACACGCAAGGTAACAGGTTTTACTGGCTCAAGGAGGTGACTTCTATTCGCCAGTAAAAACACTCTTACCAAGCTAGTAATGTTAAATAATATTGAAAACAAAATCAAATTATTTGGTTTTCCATTATTATTGTAATACATGCTTTTATTCCTGTCCAAATTCCAGCTCCTATTATATTTGTTTAAAAAATTTATTTATTTCGAAAGTGTTTCGAAAAATTCTAAATTCGGAATAAATACTTTACGATTTTGAAAACGACGTCTATTTTAATTTGTAAAAGCTTACTCAAATTTGTTGATACATGCTTTGCATCACTGGCATTACTGACACTAACGATTACGAATATTATCAATTTTTTAAATTTCAAAATTAAAATAAAATGTTCCTTATAGCCGCTAAGTTAAAATTACCCAGTGGCGGAACAATCTAGTAGGACGCTGGTGCAAAAGAGACGTAGTGGGCGACTGCGTCCCAACCGTTTATTTTTGACAGTGGGCGTGACTATTTTAAAGCTCCGAAAGTTTGTGTACTAATTTTCAGCTATAATTTACCAAAAGCAGTGCAATAATTTTAACAAATAACAACCCGAAAGTGCATTACCTAGAAATAACCCGAGGCGAAGCCGAGGATTATTTCTTAAAGCACTGCCTCCTACACTTACAAGCCATGCTGTTGGAGATTTGGCAACGCTGATCGTAGACCAATTTTTGTACTGTTTATTTATAAAAACGTCTGTTGAAATGTGACGTGTGATTAAATATTAATATGTTGGACTGCTCTAAGTTTGACGAAATACATTTATTTATATTACTGTACTGTTCGTGATAAGTGCAAGTAAAATTGCTGCTAGAATTCATGGGGTTTATTAAGTATTTCACTGAGGTAAGTAACAACTTAACCTCATTTTTAGGGCATTTCTTGTAACTTTTAATTTTATATTTAGAATGCCACGAAGACGCTGTGTACCAACCACAACAGTACCTTAAAATAACATCGTATGCAAACGCTAACAACATTTTCTTTTCAAATGAACGAGATCCGATGGCTTCGTGCAACAGCACGAGAACGTTGGACCCTAACAAAAAGTTCTGTCGTGTGTGAAATACATTTTAATGGGAAATACATTTGAAAACGTTAGAAATGAGAGTGGGGAAATGCAGAACTGGTGATGCATTACCCTCAATTAGCTTACAAAGCTGTCCCAAGCGTATTTCCAAATTTACCAACATATTGTCGTCGAAAGCGCCTAAAGAAAGGACAAATCCTGAATGTAGAAGAAGACAAATATTGGAAAGACATGCACAAACAGTGAAAGTGTTTTAAATGATGACACCAGCAGTTTTTTGAAGTTTATGGAACAATTTGCGTCACACAAATTTAGATGTTACCAAGCAGATAAGTTTATTGTGTTCAAATAAGATTATTTACAGCTGTAGCACCATATTTTTGCATATATGTTGTACTCTCAATCAGCAGTGGTGTATAGAAAGTTACAAACTTTAAAATAATTACAGAAATGTTCTTTTATACATATGTTACATAGGTTAGGTTGTTTTATTTTTATAAATATACTGTTACATGATTGTATTACTTGACTATGTAAATAAATGTCACCATTACAGAAGCTATCTTTAGTTAATTACAGAGTAAAATTTGATAAAGAGTAAAACTGTGCTCTTTATAGCACAATTATTTCAAATGGGGGTATTGTAATTTAGGACCACCAACTACCAAAGATGCAATGTTGCCAAGTCTAACAGCATGGCTTGTAAGTGTAGGAGGCAGTGCTTAAAGGGATTTCTTGAGGGATGTTATTTGTCAAAATTATAAGGATTTATCACTGGCCGCGGTGAATTCGGGAAGATAAGTTCTTAAATAAATGAATAATTTTTACCGAAGCGAGAAGCCATTCTTCTAACAAATTAATTTGACACTTCTAACCTCCAATATGACTTAGACTTACAGTGCCACCAACTTGTCATAGGATACTACTGAATTTTAATTAGGAAGTTTCCATGGTGATTGAAAATCACCCTAGGGTCGTTTTCACTTCAAGTGTGATCTGATTTGTCAAACTGACTCACGTGATTAAAAATAATCAAATTGGATTGGTCTGCAATATAGGTAAGAACTTACCGTTCACCTTAACGTAGTTGGTCGAAATGCCTCTTTGTCTTCCTTTGTCGCTTTTGACTAACGATTGGTGTAATCCCCCATTTGATGGTAATTTCTTTGGCTTTATTATTAACATCGCTGAAACTATTTCGAAGATTAATTAATTTAATCATGGCAGTATCCAATAATATTACTGCCTGGTCTAACTGCATATCCGACCCTTGTAAAAATTTCGAGCCTGAATCAATAATTTGAAGATACTCGCATTGAAAAAAATTGTAGAAAAACACATTAAAACAATTTTCTATTTGCGCAGGGAAAGAACCTGATTTCATTCTTCTATTTTTTTTTGTAAGCAAACTTATTTTTGTTAAAGACATCATAATATCTTCGAAGTTACTGCTGAAATACTTTCAGATATCGAAGATAATTCTTTAATGTATGGCACCGCTTAATGCTTTATCCAAAACATTTATACATTTCTTGCACCATATCATTAGTTTCGAAGCTCCGCAACATCGTTTACGCTGTCATTTCAGGCCAATTTTAACTTATGTGGTGCACAATGAACGTATTCAGCCATTAGTACTTTTTCGTGCAGCTTGCATTTATATTAGCGGCACCATCATAACATTGTCCACGTGTTTTGAAAAGGGTATCTCTTTTTCCTCAATAGACTTCAGTATTTCTTCATCAAGTTCTTCAGCAGTTTGATCAACAATTTTACGAAAACCCAAAAATGATTCTTCAATTTTTATGTCGCAAAGGACACCCTCTTTATTTGTCAAAATGTTAACATGTCAAAATATATGAGACATCTGATCAATTTTGGAGATATCTTGTATAGTATCCACAATTATGGAAAAGACAGGTGCACTTTATTTCTTCAATAATATCTTATTCACTTTCTTTGGCTAACATTAATATAATTTCATTTTGAATTTGATGCTTTCAATATTTTTGAGAACATTTTCCTTCCTAAAGAAGTTCTTTTAGTACCGAATCATACCGAGCCATCTATCAAACTGGGTGATCACGCTATCAAACTGCTGTATGCAACTGTTTGAATCAGCTGTTATTAGTGAGGTTATGGTCTGCTTTCAAGATGCGAGTTGTTAATTGTTCATGTGTATTTTTGGAAAAAAAAGATGGAAGAACAAGTTATCATCCTTTCGTTAGTAGGTTTAGGTCTAGCGTTGTTTAATAAGAAACAGCGAAATCGAGAAAAGTGTGGGTCCGTAGGTGGCTACAATGGCGCGATCAAGAACGAGGGATGTTATCAATGATGCCACAAAGAATTGAAATTACCTTTAAAAATTATTCTAGGATGGGCAAAGGAAGTTTTAATACACTTTTCAGATTTAAACAATTTCAAAAACCGACACACTTCTCAGAATCGCCTCAGACAGTTGCACAGAAATTACAATATGTCCGATTTATAGAACTGTTTGACAAACATGATTGGTGACATCATAAATACGCCATCATTGGTGTTTGACAAACATATTTGATACATACAAATCGCATTTTCGTGTTTGCTGATATGCTGATGATACAGACATAGTACATATACAAAGCGTTTGTAGATCGCTAGGCAGCTCGTAACTTCGTTAATAATAGAGATATCGAAAGAACTTTCCTTTGTTTTAAATGCCAGTATACAACCTCCAAATTAACTTAAACGAAATGAAGCCATGGCCTTCTATTTTTACGTAGTGGTACACAACTTTGGATTTTTAAATGAAACACCCTGTATATCTTTAGATATTTGAAATTAGCACTAAAGGTGCTTTATGATAGCATTCTTAAATTAAATTTTGGAACTTATTATTTTTAAACATTTTTTTAGCCGAAGTAGGCCATGAATTAAGCAAAATCACTAACATCTAACAAGAAATGCAAAACAAACTCCACTTGGCTCTAAATATGTCTCATGACCGAATTATAGCACCAAACGTACTAAAACAATTGAAAACTATGTTTTTTTAAGTTGAACAATATGAGTTTCATTAAACAGTTGAAAACTGCAATAAAAGGGCTTTCCAACGATATACCATATTTGCCATTTCGTTTAGAAGCAGCTTTTAAAATCAAAATACGTCAAACGATTTAAAAATAAATGTTATTGTTAATGTAACTCATATTATTCCATTTCAAAAACATAGTTTTCGATTGTTTTAGCACGTTTAGTGCTATAATTCGGTCATGCGAAATTTTTAAAACCAAGTGGAGTTTGTTTTGCATGTTTTGTTCAATTGTTAGTGATTTTGCATAATTAATGGCCTAAACACTTTTTTCATTTTTGAAAATAATAAGTTCCAAATTTAAATTTAAGAATACTATCATAAAGCACCTTTAGCGCTGGTTGTAAATCTCTAAAAATATACAGGGTGTTCAATTTAAAAACCAAAGTCGTGTATCACTGCGCAAAAATAGGAGGCCATGGCTTAAATTGGTTTATGTCAATTTGTAAATTGTGTACTGGAATTTAAAACAAAAAAAAGTTTTTTTTCGATATCTCTATGACTAACGAAGTTATGAGCTGTCTAGCGATCTACAAACACCCTGTATAACTGTATCTTGTGATTTTAATATACTCATACATACAGGGTGCTAATTAAGTACGTAGACAATCTGTAAGGGATGATTCCTTGATCAATTCTAAGATACAAAGTTGAATCAAAAATGGGACCTAAACGGCTTCGTGTTGAAGTTTAAACACCCTGTATACATTATGTTATACTTATTTAAAAAATTTAAATTTTATAATTTGGGTTTTGTTTTTATCATAAACTGTATTAGGGTGACACTTGTTGATCAATTTTGGCAATTTCTCTTTGGTATATCTTCCAGTTCTTTAGCTTTTTCTCTTTTGAGAGCCACTTTTACATTTTTCGTAGGTAGCGACATTATAATAATTAATAGTTAAACACTTCACACACAATATTGAATAATAAGTACCCCTGTGTAAAAAAATATTATAAATGCAAAAAAATTACATATCAGGCATATTACACAAACTGGGGAGGACAGAGAACAAAACCTGCTTTCAAGTGTTTTTAAACGAGAACTGAATAAACAAAAAGGTAATTGAGCTTAACATTAATTTGATTGTTTTTTTTTTCAAGTTTATAGGTTTGCTTTTATTTCGGTAAGTAAAAGTATTCATTACAGCCGTATCACCGCCTCATTTATACGTACTTCAGTGCAAATTGTGGAGCCTTATACAATATTTTGTTTGTTTAGTTTTCACAATCAGTTGATCGTAAATCGTAATAAGATACAAGTTATGCATGCAATATTGGCGAAGCGTAGATCTTTGATATTGGAGCTGGACGAGGATTTCTTTATCTTTCTTGGAAGCGAATTCTAATTTTAATTTCTCCGTTTTTTTCACATATTACGCACCAACTTGTACCTTTGAAATACCTGTTATTTCCTTCTCTAAAAACGGAAAAGTAAAATTAAACTTAAGGTACGGGGGCCCTTAGGACCCAAAAGCAGCTGCACCTCGGGGCCCCGACTGCCCAACAGAAGTTCCGCCCTTGAGATTACCTTCCATTTGCGTCTACCATCGGTCAGCTTTTTCTTTAAGTTTTACATCTTATCAGTTGGAATTAGGAAAAACTAGATGTAAGGGATTTAAAAAAAACTTTCTAACTTTGAAACATCGCAAAACTTAATCAGCGGATTTTCTAGAAATTTGTTTACAGATTTGCGAATACTTTTATTAAGAGCCATTTTTTTGTTTATGACGTCCTCTACATTTGTTAAATTCTAATGGAATATATTTTTCAAAATCTAAACATATTGAGATTTTGAAATAAGTGCAGACTGTGAGAAAAGTAAAGAACACATTGAAAAAGATAGCATATATTTACATATCCCCTATAATTTCCAACAGGTTCTTCGAAAACGCGTTTGTAATAATTCTATATCAACCGTAATTAGACACTATTTTTGGTGCTCACAAGGTTAAGATTAGGATGATTAGGACATACACTATAGAAATGGTTATGATCTCAGGCCCCCCACACAGTAAGTTTACGTTCTTCGTATTAAATACGACTATGCAGAATTAATGCCTGCTTTGCAATCGTAGTAAGCAAATATTTATCTTTTATCATCAGTGCTATATTTTTTAATATCGCCACGACTAATTTATATCAAGGGGTTGTATCAAAATCAATTATATTTTTTACAAAGTAGCAAAAATGAGAACATAATATTGTATAAAATCTGCGAGCGTGCATAATCTAACGCAAGATTTATAGTCGGATTGAAATAGTGAAAGATGTATACGTTTATTTCCTCAATTTCCTTTCGATTTCTTTGCTTATGAAATATTTAAAATACTAGAAAGTGAAAACCCATTCCCCATGTAACTTCTAATATGCCTTGATAGTATACGCAAATAAAATAGGCGAAACAAAAATCAAATTTAGTTAAAAAATTGAAAAGTAGTATACTTTCATTTACACTACTTATCATCTTAAATGATTGAGGTACCTACATATTTATTAATTGGTTAGCTGAAAGATGCATTTTTAAATAGCTTAATTAATTATAACAACCATCCTACTTGTGCAACTTTTTGAACGGGGAAATGTAAACATCAATCATTTAAACATGTACCAAGATCAGTTAAGAAACGTTTTTGGATTATAGATATACGAGTATAAGAAACCGGTTCTTTTCAAAAAGGAATACAATTCCAAAATCTCTGAAGTTAAATAAGAAGAAAACCTTTATGTCTTCTTAAACTAATATAGACAGGATTAACTATAACTTGGAACCGGTTTTCATTTGGAAGACTAGTAACTGGACATTAATGTTAATATTGCTCTTAGATCAGTAAGAGGGTGTCATATTTTATAAGGATGGTTATGCTAACTTAATGTAATTAAGTTGAAGTTTAGTATGAAATGACCTTAAAAGTAATGCTAAATAATGTTAATACATGCTAAATTAAAATTAAATTGCAAGTTGTTAAAAAGGTAGGATTGGTTATATAAAGCACGATCATAATTATGTGGATGTGAGCACGATTTAAGGAATATTTGCACATGGCTCGCATAAAGAATGTGTAATTGTAAATAAGAAGTAAGACAGAAGGTACCTACCTGAGAGCAAGATTAAAAGCGTGAACTAAGGATAATAGTAGGAATGTGTTAGTGGTGAACAAGTGTTAAAAAGTTGTTGATATTTACAAAAATTAAAATGAGATCTAGTATTACGTGAATATAAAACAATTGATATGTCAGTTACTGAATACTAAAAAGGAGTTGAAAATAATATAAAAATAAGCTCCCCAACAAGTGGAAACTTTATGTTTTGGCTGGTTTTTAATGTGTAACGTAATAAAACCCAGTAATGATGCTTAATTGAATTAAAGATTATATCAAGATATATAAATTAACACATAAACCATAAGTAATAAAGATGGTTCGTGATTGAGTGCAAGCGGGGCCCATTGGTGGAGCTTGTCTACGAATATATGGTGTCGCTGAGTACGACGTTCTTCAGTTCTTCGATCGGTGGTAGTAACTATACAAAAAAGGAAAAAGCCATGCAGTTGAAGGTGTTGCCGATGCAGCCAACTAGAGTCGGCAGGTAATCCTGAGTTTGTAGTTCGTTGAGACTCTTGGTTTTCAGACTGCCTAACACAGCGGTGGAATTAGACGTAGTCCTAGAAAAGAGGACATCTGATGCCGCGTAGATGTGATGAAAGAATACACAAGTACCTAACACAAGCATTATTTTATGACATGCAAATTAATAAACACACATAGAAAAGACTTACCTGATTAAATAGATAGTAAGTTGGTTATTTTATTCAGTATTAAGTGCAAATGAGGTTCATTCAAAACATAAATACAGCTTGACGAAATATAAAGCGAGAATTAATAAATTATCATTTAAACCAAGCTTTAAAACCCAACCCTAATTTAAGTTATTCATGTTCTATCGAGCAAGACATTGAAATAGAGATTTAACGATTAAACTAAAGGGCAGAATACGTGGTTATTCAATTAAATTCGTTCCTAATATTTATACACGCAATTTGTGAATGGCTACAAAAATATTTAAAAAATACGTCGATCCATAGCAATAGATTATCTAATATAGGTAAGTTTACAGATACCCAACCAGTTTCTTATGTTAATTTCTATAAATTTTATAACAATATTTTGTTATTTTTTAATTTTATCTTAAAAGAATTATGTACTTTTCTAGATTTTTAAATATTTTACATTTATTTTTATTTTCTATAGATTTGCATATAAAAGCTCAAACCATAGTAGGTTCTACAACAGAAAAACATATACAGTATATTATTCTCAACATTTTTTATTAGAACTGTATAATATAATAACAAAGTAGCATTGCATAAGCTCGTGAGAGCCAATATAGTAATAAATAAAAATATAGGGATTCTATGATGAGAAATTTACATGTAACTTACGAAAATATCAGACAGACAGATTATGACAAAACCAAATATTTGTATTGGTAGTAGGAAAAGAACGAGTTTTACAAACTAGAACAAAAAAAAGCATGTAAAGATTATAAAAATTTGGAGTAACATTCTCTACTGAAAACAACGGTCAAAAAGAAATAGATAAATGCGACAAGGAAAACAAGCAATAAATAAAGTAAGTTCAGTGTTTTGCTCGAGTACAATAAAAACGAATACAAAACGAAAGATATAGAAGTCGGTGGTTGAAACTATTCTAATTTACCGATACGAAGTGCGGGAATTAACAAAAAGAAATAGTATGAGAATAAACACAGTAGAAATGGATGCAAATGAGAAGAGTTGTAAAGCACAACATAAATGAAGCGATAAGACGAAAGATGAAAGCAGAAGTTAGCGTTTAAGACACCATTGAATCAAGACAATTACTTAGTATGGCAATGTAATGAGAATGGCGCCAGAGAGATGGCCTAAAGCCTAAACGAATGGGAGTGGGATTCCACAAAGAAGAGACGGAGAGGAAGGCCTCCCTAGACAGTGGAAAAACGAAGAATCTATGGAAAGACACGGTCTCCAAGAAAACTATTGATTCGTATAGGGAGATATGGCATGTGAGATGCGAAGAAGACAAGCTGGAAAACCTCGCTTATATTTTTGTTATAAAAAAAGGAAGAGCAAAGAAAACATTTATAATACAGATATGTTAATATAAAACTAAAAAATGAGTCCACGGAATTATAACAATTTAGAAAGTACCTATGAATCTAGGTGAACTAACTAAATTCGCCCATTCAGCAAAAAATTAAAGGTATTTTCAAATAAAATCATGACAATTATTGAAAAGTTATGAAGAGACTAAAAAAACAATGTACAGTATGCTGAAATTATGATATGGAAACTGCTATAAAATTATAGGCTGCCTTCTTGCCTGAACGAAATGATAAAAGGCGATATAGAGAAAAATGCTAAAAACTGATGCTGTGATATGAATACATATTTACATTGGAAGTGGAGATACAAACAAAATATAAAAAAATTCAATATAACAGAAGGATTCTATAAGAAACTGCATAATGTAAGCAAAAAAAAATGGAACCACCAAAGGAAATGTTAAGAAGACAAATTGCCAATATACATAAAGAAGCTTAATTGTCAAAACCGCATAGAGTTTTCGTTAATAATCTAATTATAAAACGAAATCAAACTTTATAATTCAGTATTCTATAATGAAAGTAAACGAAAATGTAAAATTTGAATGTGGATCGCCGTAGCAGTGAATAATTTATCTAATTTGACCGAATAGCCTCTCACCGTTTACGAGATCCCCACGTTGCGTTGGACACGCTGTATAGTGTTAACAGACAGAGATACGAATAGTAAAAGGACATGAGGAAAACC
>CALNHX010012951.1:0-21235 GCA_940337035.1 Agriotes lineatus
TCACATCTGCAACATGAACCGTAAAAAAGATGAAAATGGTAAGAATCCACTCTGTTAAAGGAAAATGGAAAGTCCTAAGTTAGGAGTGAGATTACAAGGCCCGAATAAGAAATTAAAATATTAGAAACAGAACAGAAGTAGAAGATGTGGTAAGTAGTAGTTATTGCTATCTTGAAATGGTAATAGGCTGGTCACTTAATAAGAACACAAGATAATAGATTGACTAAGAAAGTTACCTAATAGAGATTGCGGCAAAGAAGAAGAAAGGAAGGACGACATCGAAAAAATAGCAGGAAAACTACGATCCCGACAAGCTGAGGACTGCATAACATGAAAGGGGGAGGCACATACCCGAACATGGTTACTTAGCTGCTGCATGGCGATGATGGTAAGATGATGTTGCACATGCAGAGCTATTACCCACCCCCGTTTAAAGTTAAAACAAGATCTCCTTGATACAATTTGTCTATGTCCTGTTATATTTGCAGATGTAAATTGTTGACTGAGAGAAATAGAGAAGTTATCAGGAGGTTATCTGAGATTTTGAAACACCTCGAGTAGAAGAAAAACGCTTTCCATACCATCAAAGAAAAACCAAAGACAAGCACAAGAAGGATTGCAGCATTGCAAGATGCGAGTCAATTTACCGTTTGGAGACTATTATATTGTATCCTTGTACTCTTCAAAGCATAGAAGGCCTTTAGATTGAACATTGTCACAGGTGTGTAAATTATTGCGGCTCGTTTCTGTGCTGAAAATCCTCAATTTGGTAGCTGAGTGTTATTTTCATCACAAGTTTGACTAAAAATGGGATATTTAATACACATCATGAGCATATTTGGTCAGATGGAAACCCCCAAGGTAATATCCAGTCGAGATAGCACCATCAATTTTGAGCTGCATAATCATTCTTTCATTTTTTATCGTGAATTAGACCCCCACCTGCGAAAAATCATTGAACATTTATTTAGAAGTGGAAAATAATTGATAACCGACATAAAAGTAATATCATGTTAAAATTAATTGTTAAAACAGCTGAAAATTAAAATTTTTATAATGGAATGGCATGAGTTGTGTTCCGTAATTAGAAACTACAAGGAAATAACGTTAGTGATATGCCATGATAGTATTTTAATACTGGCTTTAGTCTTACCACCTATATCGTTAGTAGGCTTAGATCGAAGAACAATAAAATCAAATTATGTGATCAGTGTTACGATTTGGTGGTTTCTTTCTTTTACTTTCTCATTATGACTCATAAAGCCCGCTTCTGCAGGCATTATCATTCATAACGCCCGCTCGTGGGGGTATTATAATTCAAAACCCCCGCTCATCGCTAGCGTCAAATTTCTGACCAATCACATACCTCGATGCATTTATAGCAACACTAGTAAGACATAACATTTTGTATGCACCATGGGCATTAATTTATGTTTATACCCTCGTGTATTAATTGATGTTTATAACCTCGGACATAAATAACTATTGTTTTTTAAACGGAACACTATAATATTCTTCGTATTTGAAGTCAGCCTTAAACATACTGTATAGTAGTACACTGAAATTAAAATTTTAGCGTAAATATTTTTCCAATATAATAAATAATTTGTATTCTGTTTTTCATTCTTTTTAATACATTGCTATGCGCTGGGTAGCGAATTTTGATTCATTTTGTATACATACACTCACTTCTTAATATAAAATGTCCTAGATAAAGGAATGTATCCCTGTTATTGCCTTCTGCAGGTATTATTTCAATCAAATTAAGATATAATGCACATGCAATTGACAAAGCTCATTGAATTATCTAGCTTAACTTGTTCTTAACATTAGACAAAAAGAAATTAGCCACGCCCCTTTCAAGGGCGTTATTTCCTCAGGAAAGCCAATGGTATAGTGATGCATGGATTTGGTAGGTTGCATACAGTAACACCGATGTGGATTACCACCGACTGAAATTTTCTTTGGTCTATCTGACAACTGTATTAAACATCACCGAATGGTTTTACTTCCGATTTTGTGTTATTGTAATATTTATGAAGATGTGTAACTAATGGATATTTAAAATTACCTATTTCTGCATTATATAATGCGGTAATTTAAATGCCAAATAGATATATCCATGCACAAAAGAGCTAATTATAATAGATTCATTATTGAAATTTTTAGACTTATCTTAGCAACTGCGTTAAAGTTACAAGACTCTAAAGAATTTACTTGAGATTATTCTTAAAGTTAGAGTCACGACGAAGATAATCTTTTAAATTACAAATAATGTTGGTTATTTTTGAAAACAAATATTTTTTAATGTAAGTATATGACTTGTTTACTATGCGAATCATAATGTTTTTGGTTTTTCTATACTTCAAAAAACTGCTTCTATTACTTTTCCTCGATATAAAATTTGATAAAGCTATGAACATTCTACATTGTTCTGTATCCGAATTAAATTGAGAAAATGCTTATTTCATTCTTAAATCTAGACTAATGTTTTTTGTATTTCTCAGAAAACAAATACTTTGCACAGGATATAACTACCATAACGGAAAAATATACCACTAGCATGGCATACCCTCATGGTTATACAGTGTCCGCCAAAAAGTTGGCATAGTATAGGAAAAATTTTTATTTTTGATTTTCAAAAAAACTTTTTACGTCAATAATTTGTGCTTGTCTAAAAACTTATTTAGCCCATATCATATACACCGAGTGATTTTTACTTATTTAGAAAATGCAGTTTTTCGAAATTGACAAAATCCAAATAGTGCTATTTTTCGGAAATTAAGTAAGATTTCAATAAGATTTTTTTAGAGTGTGTTATCTTTAGCTAACTGGACAATCTCAAGGCTAGAAAACACCAATTTTTTTAACATTAGCTAAAAACAAATTTTTCCATTTTTTAACTACTTTTCAAAACTTCACACACAAAGACTTAATATTAAAGTTCACATATGTTTATGTGAACACTTTAAAGATTTATAATTGGGGAAAATAATATGAAATGTTAATTACTTTTTTAGATTTTTTATTATTTACCGAAAAGTAGTATGTTTGCATAATTTTACGTTTTTTATGCAAGGCGCTTTTTAGAGAAATATTTTTGAATTCTAATTAATATCTATTTAAATGGCTTCTAGAAACTCTAATCTAACCCTGTTAATGAATTCCTGTTACAAAAATCCTGTAAATGTTCTTTTGCAGTTGTCTAAATGAGGAGATTTTTCTTGATCCAATTACATGTTCTAAAAAATCTCCTCATTTAGACAACTGTAAAAGAACATTTACAGGATTTTTGTAACAGTAATTCATTAACAGGGTTAGATTAGAGTTTCTTGAAGCCATTTAAATAGATACTAATTAGAATTGTAAAATATTTCTTCTAAAAAGCGCTTTGCAGAAAAACGTAAAAATTATGCAAACATACTACTTTTCGGTAAATAATAAAAAATCTAAAGAAGTTATTAACATTTTATATTATTTTTTCCAATTATAAATCTTAGTCTTCACATAAAAAAAATTTTAATTCAAATATTAAGTCTTAATTTGTGAAATTTTGAAAAATATTTAAAAAATGAAAAATTAATTTTTAGCTAAAGTTAAAACAAATTAGAGGTTTTCTGGCTTTGAGATGGTTCAGTTAGCTAAAAATAACACACTCTAAAAAATCTCATTGAAATCTTACTTAATATCCGAAAAATAGCACTATTTGGATTTTGACAATTTCAAAAACGCCATTTTCTAAATAAGTAATAATCACTCGGTACATATGATAGGGGCTAAATATGTTTTTAGACAAGCACAAATTATTGACGTAAAGAGTTTTTTTGAAAAAATTAAAATTAAAAAAAAATCCCATATTATGCCGACTTCTTGGCGGACACTGTATATAACTGGCTTAACACGCCTGTCATAAGACAGACCTTCTACCACATCTAACCTTTCCTCTTCTACCACTTCACTTTAAGCCTTTCTTGCAGGCTGGGTGGTGCACCTACTTTTCGGGTTCTTTTCCAGTCTCTTTTGCACTACCCCTCCTGGACAAATTCCTCGGACTGTCTTTGTGTAGTAATTTGGATCATCATATTGAAATTAATAAATAGTCGTTCTACAATGGTACAACTTCCTGTAGCAGTGTAGTAGTAAAGTTGGTGCCATTGCCGATAAATGGCACTGAAGGAAGCAAGTGCGATCGGTGACGGTGTAGCGTGACGCACGCATGCACGCAGCTTCCTTGGATTTTACATATATGATTTTTTGTCTAGGCATCTCACTTACTGAATTAAGGATCTTAAATTAACAATTCCGCAAACTCAATTATCTTAGTCGCTTTCAAGACAACTATATCTCGATTAATCTAATTAAATTGATATAAGTGAAACACGGTGGAAATAGATATTCGTTTGAGTATAACCAAATTCAAATTCAGAACATTTGTGCTGTCAGCTTGAAGTTTGACTGTCATTATTGTCTCTATTTCAACATTAGATTTTAAGAGTGCTGTATATCTGAAAGTAACAATGTTCGTATGCGTACTTTTATTATAAAATTCAGAAATTTTAACCTGAAAGCAAGGTGGTCCTCAATATATGAATTCTTTTAATTATTTGAGATGACAAACACCATCAGTTACCATTAGCTTTTGTAGCAACCTGGAGTGTTAAACGGAGATATCGAGTATGCCAACTTCTAACTTAAAGCTATCGCATTGAAAAACCAAGAGACATTTTTTTAAATTTTGTATACTCTTTTATACAAATGTTTGTAATAAGTGCATATTTGCTTCAAATTAATTTGTAATCTTTTTTTCTTTAGTAACAAAGTTGTGGAGAAATGTAGAGGGGCCCAGTTGGAGACTTGTGGAGGAACCCGAAATTTGTAGTTACGCCACTGTTTAGTGCGATTTATACCTACACCAGCGCACCGCGTAAGCTGCACAACGAGACGAGGGCAAAAAAAAACTACTACTCAAAAAATATTGTAATAGGTACCCAGCGCTATTAATTCTAATGTCATGTTTTAATAGCGAACACTGAAACGACCTGTCAAACCCACTTATTAAGAAACACTCAACAAATGCGATGCAACTTGCGCAATATTCCACATTTAAGGCCGACTGGACGAGAGCAATTTGATACGATCACTGTCATCCTCTCGTTCTTCTCTAGGATTCCAAAAACGTCTTCTACCGCAGACAGCTGTATTCGCGCAAATTTTTGATTCATTTGTGAAAATTGCTCTGACCAGGGGTCGTCAAACTAGAAGCAGCGGGCCGCGAGCCGATTATACGAGGTGATCGAGAAAATTTTTGCTAGTTCGAGAAATTATTCGACAAATTGTTCTAAGCGGCTTTTCAGCTTTGTTATCTTTTCTGCGTAAAAGCTTTGACTTTGTTCATTTAACTAAGCTGTTACTACGGTATTCACTTCGTTGTTTACTTTAAAATGGATGCCAGCCAAATGAGACTTGAAAGGTGCAAAAAAAATGTGTGTCGGAAGGGGCCAAATGAAGAGAATTTGAAAAATGTAGCAAAATTGTAAACGTCACTGCAACTGCTTTTGAAACTCTTGGAGGGGGGATAACTGTGAGGTTACCTCTCCATACTAGCCTATTTGTGTCCAGATCGAAATGGGTAAACCAGATTTGATATCTAAAATTATGGATTAGCTTCAAATTTATCCAAAAGCATATGATCTTACAACTGACCAGTTATATTCTTTAGTTTTACAAGGCAATTTATGCAACACAATTTCGTCATAGTTCATTATCATAAAAACTTTATCGACTACGTTTGAACTCGTTTCAGTAACATCTAACACTGGATTTGGATGGAGATGCTTGTTTATATACATTTATTTTGTTATTCCCTTCACATGCCATTAATATGGGCAAAACTTTTCGGTTGCCCCTCGTATAAGTATTGGTAAAGAAGAGTAACTAATATAACTTATCAGTGAAAATTGGCTTCGGTTTCTGTAGGGGTGATTTTATATTTTGTGTAGAAGCGATTTATTGCTTTTCTCAACTATTGATTTTCCTTTATTTTAATTTTCAGTATTTTTGAATTGGGTTTTTTACTTTTCCAACCTTTGAAAGAAAATTAACTACTTTCCACTCTTTACTGTACTTTCCCAACTGTCGATAATTCGCCATTATCGACTGTATGACTGTCTATATTAATTTAGTTATTTTCTCGAAACCTAGAATGCATCTAATTAGATAAATAATATGAATGACCGACTAACTTCGCGTTAATTAAGTAGAGTCGAGGTTTGGACAAACAATATGTTGTCGACTAGTCGATTCAAGTGGACTTCTGAAAGACATTCTCTAAACTTCCGAACTCCCTACATATGTTATCACTCGTTATCAGCTCACATATGCTACATACTTAATGCAACTCCGAGAATTTTGAGTAAAAAGAAATATTTTTTTATACTATAGTGTGCAATCATGCAAATACTTAAATTTGTGTGGACGTATTCATATCGTGGCCACAGCAAAAATATATTTCTTTGATAAAAATATACGGTTGCAGAAGTAGGTGTGTTCGTGTACAGGGGCTGCAGCTTATATGAGTGAATTGGTTTTACTCACAATAATTGTTTTCTAAAGCTTTAGTTTCAAGAATAAAAGAGTAGTAGTGGTAAATGGATGAGA
This sequence comes from Agriotes lineatus, assembly GCA_940337035.1. NCBI lineage: Eukaryota > Metazoa > Arthropoda > Insecta > Coleoptera > Elateridae > Agriotes > Agriotes lineatus. The sequence continues at coordinate 6,658 of CALNHX010012951.1, forward strand.
ATATTATTATTATTTCTAATCAGTTCATAACTATCTATGATTTCCATTTTGAAAAAGGAAGAGACTACAAGACTAGCTTAACGAAATTGCTGCTTCAATTTAACTGAATTTGCATCGTTTGAGATTTGGGCTACTTAATAAGCACGTGGAACAACAGGTGTCGTTCGTGTTTATGGTCATACTGTCCTAATATTAATCTTCACTTGGAAGGAAAAGTTACGAAAGTTTCGTTTTTACAGTTCTCTCTGTCGTCTCCGAAGCAGTAGTAATACAATACACACTTTTGTTTAAAAGTCGTAAATGGAAATATTTATTAGCCAATTATGACAGTCAGTACCTATTAAAAATAAAGAGCAGACGTCTTCGCCTGGACTTTTCTATATACATCAAGTCTTCTGTTTTGATAAACATATAAAAGACTCGTAACAATTTTACTTGTCAAGTCGCATGCTTAAGAACCAATAAAGCCACCGACAATCAATCATCTGTGAAGCTTTACAACTTCGCATTAAGTGTTCCGTTGTTGGTTTACAGGCACGTGTCACATCCCTATTTACTCCATGAAATTATCAATGATCATAACTAATCCGTTTAATCATAGCCGCGCCGAGAAGATGGCAACACGGGTATTATGCAAAACTTGTGTTATTCGATTTTTTTATATTACAGTTGTTTATCCAAAAGAGTTTTGAGATTACCTAAACAAAAAAATTGTATTTTCAGAATATGAAAATCGCTGTGGTTTCACAAATTCTAGAATTAAATGATTCTAAAATTACTCGTATAAGCTATGGATACCATATTGGCGTACACTCTGTATAGCCATGTAATTAAGTGCTTATTACAATCAATGTATATGTTGGCAATCGTGGCTGGACGCAGTAAGTCGGGACTGGTAAATAAAAAATGATTGACCAATATTAATTATGTTTATGTAACTGCCAATACACGCAATGCAACACCCTTTATTTTTACGGCTATAGTTTATAGGTGTATATTAATTAAGCGTGTAGAACACAATACGTTACGCAAAACATTGTTAAATCTCTTTTATTATCTTGTTAATTTATATCATACTCCTACGTTTCTATTTATAAAATGAATTTACCGACAATGAAATTAACATTCAATCACAGATGTTATTAGATTCCTCGGTACTTGTTAAAAATATTCTGTGATTAGAAAAACGTATACTATCAATGGATGCTTAATAATATTAACATTTTATTGCGGTTTTAAGGTTTTTAAAGTCGTTTTTATAGGAATAGGTAGATTTTAATGTTTGTTTAAATGGTTGCGGTTGTAGCTACAACGTATTTATACTTTCATATATATTTTAGAATGACTACAGTTTTTCAATATATAAAAATTCCAGACTAGAAAAATATTCGCTGTAAGACTCGAAAACGCCTCATTAATGTACAAAGTACACAGCTGGCTAAAAAAAGTAGTTAAACTAATATTATTTAGAAATTACATCCGATTCCATTTATTAAAATTTTGATATTTACATTTATAAAATTAATTTTAAATCACATTTGGCAATAGTTGTGGGAACTGTTTTACAATTTATAACATTAAGTTATTTAATACTGTTAACACAAAATTCTAATCATTTGGGCGAAATGAAAATTTAAACTTTGAAACTGAAAAACTGGATATTATTATTAGACAAAAAGTAATGTGTGAAGTTCGGAATATCATAATAAGGTTATACACAATCTCGAAGATAAGGGAAACTGTGTTACCTACAATAGTTTTAGGTAATATGTAATATGTAAACGAAACTGCTTAATATTAACGTCGCAACTTGTTAATATTTAACATAACTATAGCTCATAACCGACTGCCCTAGAGAAGGCGTGGGTATAAGGAATGCATAATAAATTTACCTAATTGTCATAAGCAGTAGCAAACCAATAGTTAAGGGCATCAGGTTCAACAGATTACCGCGACACGATCCGTTGAACTACATGGAGTAGTCGAGATGCAAAAAGATAATAAATGCCGAAGAACAACAGCAAAGGCTAGTGGTAAATGTCAATTTATTTACGATAACGTCCTTAATACACCAAGAGACTGTTTTATGTAAGCATTTGGAAAAAATCAATTACATAAGTAGTACTCGAACAAATAGTTGTACAAGCAAACGGGTTTGATTAAATAACAGTGCACGGAATCAATTGAGTGCAGCATAAAAAAGTCAGTTTCAAATCTGCAATCAAACAGGCGGACGGAACAGCAACGTGAAGCCATTTCACACATCCACGGATTCTCGACAGGTAGTACGACGAATCTCGACACCCTTGTAGAAACATCGAAACAAAAACACACAATCAAAAGTGCACGGAACACGGAAAGAGGGAAGAAGAGACAGGGAAAAAAGGGCTGAAAGCAAATTCCATAGAGCATTAAAAATGTACAGTGACGCCTATAATTGGCCTAACGGCTGTTGGCGGAGTACCGAATAAAATAAAAATAAAATTAGACCACGTGAAAGCAAAGATCACCAAATCCTACCTTAGATTGCGTGCGGACAACAGATGTTTTACTTCCGAAATGATATTACATCCTGAGGTAACCAGATAGGTGCAGCAATTCACCAAATCAATAAGATCAAATCTGCCCCATATTGTCGACGATTTTTTCGGAGATAATCCGCTCTTAAAGCGTCACCAAAACAAAATACCGAACAAACGTGACACTGCGTACGAAGAGTTTTCGAAAGAAAGGATTTCCAATCGCGAAAGTAACTGAAAACTATTTAAGTCTTTTCACTGCATCTTCACGACTTCTAACAAACAGGTCCTTACTAAAATAAACTCAAAACCTTCTATTCATGCGTATGTGCTACGATACCAAATTCACTCGAAATGATGAAGTTATCCTAGAAATGTACGAGTATTACAAACAAAGGTGTGAATTCATCTTCTTCCAAATTGTGGGACTGAGAAATTATATCTGGAAATGCATTTTAATATATAAAGGGGTTTCCAATAAGCAGTCCCATTTTAATTATAAAAACTGTTTCGCGGCTTGTGTGGTTCGTAGCGCTATCTTGCTGGAAATAAAAATGGTCTATGTCTATTTTGTCCAATATAGGCCAAATAAAGTCAATTTTCTTTCCTTCTAAATAATATACAGTGTGTCCCAGGATTAATGTTGCAAAAGGTGCGATAGACTAAAAATTTTTGAATTTTATTTTAATACTGTGGGGTTAAGTCCTGCTTGGTTTGAAGAGAATTTTAAAAATATTTAGAGTTTTTAAAAAACAAGTCGGCCTTGACAGTGAAGCGAAAACTATTTTCTCTTTAGGTAAACTACCCGTTTTGTTCATGATACGATAAAATTTTACTAAAAAAGGTTGTTCAAAATGAGAAATTATGGCCTTATACAAAATTTCAGGAAAATATACGTACTTAGAGTAAACCGTAATTTTTAATAATAAATTTTCACCATGTTTATAAGGAATTTTCACTATTTTTACTGACAAATGTCAAGGATTCAAGGATTGCTATTCAACAGATCAAAAATGCTGTGAAATTTAAAATGGGACTTCTTAATTGAAAACCCTTTATTATAGAAATTACATAGGCATTATGTGTACATTTTAAAAATTTAGATACATCAGTCTATAGATCCATAAGATAATTTTAGATTGTCACATTATTAGAACAATGATTGAACAGGTCATAAAAAATATATAGTTTATACCTGTCAGGTGTGGGCAATTGGAGAAAATATATAAAATTGGCGCCAGCGTGGCTCTGATGGTTAGAGCATCGGACTGCGGCACGGAAGTCTGGAGTTCAAATCCCAGATCGATGCCTGGCGGGCGGCTTACCCAGTCGCTTTAAATAATTGGGAACCTGCGTTTGAAAGAATAAGGGGTAATAATGCGGCTGTCTAATGCGTGGTGCTCACCACATCACCACGTGTCATGAATTTGACACGCGACAGCCGGGTGTGAGAGCGAGGATACGGAAGCTCTAACCTTCCGCCTTGCAGGCCAAGCTCCTTCATGGGGTGTTAGTGCCTCACCATTATTATATAAAATTTTAGTAGTTGCAAATCGCAAGTCAAAGGAAGATCTCATGGAACTTTTGAGTATCAGGCAGTGGCGGGTCGTGATAATTATATTTGGGGGCTCTTGATGTTTAACAGTAACTAAGCCATTATTTGAAGAAAATTGCAGGATACAACCGCAATCACGCAACAGAAATAAACACGCTCCAACTGCAACCGATATTATGTAAGATCATCTAAATATGACTCACAAAGATACAAGAATGTTCGAATTCACCTTGTACTACATTGGCAGTTTATTTCAATGCCAAGGCCTGTACCACAATATTTTCAAGAAGTTATGCTTTATCCTCGGATTGCATCATATTATTTGTAAATATTATGAAAAGCCCGCGAGTCTGCAGCGAGGGCGGCTCCAACATCAGTAATCCTCGCATCACATTGAAACTGCCGTATCTCCGATTCTGCAGGGATAGCGTTTTCGCCCGTAATTCCCATGTAAGTTCGGAGCTTCGTATCGGAGAACAGCTGCTTGGTGGATATGATACGACCGAGTTTTCTGACACCTAACTCATGTTATGCTGAAATACTTCTTAGATATTGTTTTATATGTTTTAAGCGTTATCGACTAGCGATCTCCGTATCTCATTATTTAAACCTTGTTATATTATAAGGGTAGGATAGATAATAAAATATATTTTCAATTATAGAATAGTTCTTTTTTCTAACGACAGATAGGCTGTTGGGGGCTGGGAGGCTCGAGGCCCTGAGCCCCTAAGGAGTAGCCGCCACTGGTATCGGGCGAAAATTGTGCGAGCCTATATGAGTTTTGAAAATGCACTCGTAATCTTAAAAAACAATGTATGTATTTATATAAAGTGTAGCAAAAATTTTTATTAGAACTTTCGCCATGCTCTTTGCGACCCCTTGACGCATTCCTTACGACCCCTTAGGGGCGATGAAATCATCAATTTGAAGCAATAGCAAAAGCAGTGATGAAAGTTAGAAATAGCTTAAGAATAAGATATAATCTCAGACATAAGGTAGAAGTAAAGATTGCCCTCCGTAGAAATGCAACAAATTGAAAAGGCTGTAATTTTTGCAAATAATTAAAAAATTGTAGATATAGAGTTATACTTTTTTCTACTCCTTAACAAGTTACAGTATGTTACAAAAGAAATACGAATATTTATTAATGTAATAAAACAAACAAATATTATCAAGAAGATGGAAGTAATAGTTCTAATGGGCATGTCAAATAAAAACAAATTCACTACGAGTATACCAAATGTTCAAAATGACCTCCACCAACTTCTATGCATTTCTGGCAGCCCGTCACAATGGCATCTCGCACACGATTTAGCATTTTGTGGTTATTCTTTAACATATTAAAATCATTTTCAATGCGTTCTATTAATTCGTGTCGGGTGCCCACGGTGTTTTGTATACTTCCGATTTCATATAGCCTCAAATATGAAAATCCAAAAGTATATTATCTGGCGAGCGAGGTTGCCATTGGACAGATCCACCACAGCCAATCCAATGCTGGTTGTAATGGATTTTTAACCAGTCTCTCGTCTCTCGCCAATCTGCCATAATGAGCACCATTTAACTGACACCATCTATTTTAATATTTTAAAATTGCCGTAACTTGTTAAAGAGTCGAAAAACAGTATAAGTTTATATAAACAATTTTGATTAGAATAACATTTACTACCTACAAAAAAAAAATTGCGGGAAAAGATGCAGGACACCCTGTATTTTAGAAAATTAATATAAAAGAAGAGGATAGTAAAAGTATATAAAGTTGTGTCGTTGTGAACAAAGTAACAACGCATCTAACTTACCTCTTGTACCACCTAGCAGCGTCGAGGGGTTTCCTTCTTCTTCTATCAGCATGTTTAGCTGTTCTACTGCCCCATCTTCCTTAAAATTCTAAAGTTCTTCAAAGTTATGAGGCGGTCTTTTTTATCCTTACTAAAGTTCTTAATCAATCTATAGAATAACTTTTGATTTTTGTTAACATTTTCCTCCTAGTTGTGAAGTTTTCCCATGTATGTTGTTTAGCTTGCTATATATTTGGCCTTATTCGTTTGTTGTAATCTTGTAAACTTGAACAAGGAAATAACGCATCTATGAAATTAAAATTCAAAATAAACGGCAATAACGCAATAGAGATCGAAGAATGTTTCTACTTTCAATGCATAAGTCATTACTTAAATTACTCATACACATAAACTGAAAGCTTTAGATTTGCATGTACGTATAGTAAGTAATATGCCCAAAATTACGAACGAAAATATGAGGGGTGAAAATGAATTTAATAATAGAGTTATATATTATATACTAATATGCAAATATTTGGTTTGCACATTCTTGGAGCTTTTAGAGATCTCAGATGCATGGAACCATGCCGATATTATGATATTTTTTCCAAACAATTGTTTCACATTATAGTTGTAATAGGAGAAGTCCTTTTTCAATTCCCTGATGTAAAACAAATAGCTTCTGCATATGAACTTCAAACGTTTCAATAAAGGTACAAATAGTGCAAAGATTTATCTCAAAAATGACCCCCAATAGCTTCTTTGAACTCATTATAATCTCTAAATCTTCTTCCTCTGAGTGCTGTGTCTTTTGTAAGATTGAAAAATACGTAGTTGTTATGCCATGGCTTTTTCTCAGGAAGGTGTGACTAAATTTTTTGGAAGCCCTCAGCCTTTAATGTGTCCTTACATCGTTTCCTGTCATCTCTAATTACAGTTCTTCTAACTAAGTTAGGCTGATCTCCGTTTTAAAAACTGGCGATACACTTCCACTTGGTGACCCCTCTACATTGCAGGAAACATTCGTCGGACCAACCTGGTACTCACTTTTGCCATGGCTAAATACTCATGTAGGGCATCTTTAACCACCAGATATCTTTTTTCTACAATACCAGAAGTGACAACATCAATAGGTCTTCATGGTTAGGGGTCGACTTCTCAAATTTAAACAATTGGGCCCACTCACAAATTGTTGACTTCATAAATTATGTTTGTACTTACATCTTCTTTTGTTAGAAATTTTATTCATATTGGCAATTTACGTCAGTTGGGCAGTCGTATAATAGTTTAAAAAAAATCTAAGTTATTAGAAAAAGCACGCAGGCTTTTAGTAGAAAATAATTTTAGGATATACTCATGGGATTTAATGGGACCATTTTCTATTTAGTAAAAATCTAACTACAGCCTTTATATGAGGCAATTTTTGCAAAACTCGCTAATCGACAAAATATATAAAAATGAATTATCTTATGCAAATGGTACTAATTTTAAACGGAAATCTATTCTACAATGCTGTTTTGTCTAAATTGGCTCTTTGTTATATAAAAAATGAGGTGTAGCCACCATACGACTTCCTTTTAGTGCTTGTAAAAATTTCATTTGCGATTTTTTCAAAAAATTATACTTCTTACAAAAAACACTTTTTTGGTAAAAGTTCTAGACAATTGTATTGTATTGTCGGTAATCTCATTTTACCTTGCGGTGTAGAGGCTGGTGCTTTATACTCTTGCGTCTGGTGGTACAACGCTCAATTTGCCCGGATTCGGGATACAAAGTTGGAGCGTGCCTTTTGTGCTTGCGCAGCAACCATTGTGTGAGGTGTGTGTCTTGGTGATGTTATGCGTTGACCTTGTTACTCTATCTCTTTGGTTGTAGTTCTGAGTAGAGCACAGTTAATTTGATGCTCAACTGTGAATGGTCTCACCGAACTCGATTCCAATCGCTAAGGCTGCGCAAAAATTCTGGCCCCCGCGGGATTCGAACCGAGAACTTGCTTGTTACAAGTTTAGCGCTTTCCCAACTGCGCTAACAGGCTTCTCAGACAATTATGTAATATATAACAGTTTAATTTTTTATCGTGATTATTAATTTTAAGTTCGGGAAAATGTTTGTATTTTTTTTAAATTTCATTTTATAATCTTGAAAACATCACCTTGCGAGATTTCTTCGGGTCTTCACGTTTCCGGGTCTCAATTCCATCTGTCTGTCTGTCCGTCGATCTGTCTGTCTGGGTGTCTGTTCGTCTGTTGACGGTGTACCTCAAAAAGTATTTATTGGATGAATACGATATTTGTAGGCGGGTTATACGTATGTGTGCCTGGCTCAAAACCGAATATACTTCGGTTAAATATATAAAGGGTATAGGGAATAGATTAAACTGATAATTAGCACATAGCTTGGGTTTTTACCATTGATGAAAATGGGACCCAACAGATAGCCGGTGAATATCGTAAAATGAACAGAAGTGTGCAGCGATCAACGCGTCCTTTATAATATAGCCGAAAGCGAATCCATCTGATGTGCCGACGTGGGTTAGCGGTTAAAGCATCGGACTAGCAATTAGTAATCGGATCCCGTCTGGGTGACCGCCTGGGAGTAGGAGTTCGCATCCCACAGCGACTGTAATATTTTTTGTTATTTAGAAATTGGTGTGCTTTGCGCGAGGGAAGTGCCGTGTAAACCCTTTACTTCTGTTTCATGTGCGAACTCTTCGGAAAAAGTGTTAGGGATCATTACGTGGGATACTGCAAATCTAGAGAATTTTATTTTTATCAAACAATTTATTATAAAACAGTTGGCTTATTTTATCCAAAAATCACTGCGATCTCCAAATTTATATAAAAAACATAGATATACGTACGAGTATTATACCGTCTGGGCTGTAGAGAGGACACAGGTAGACTCACAACATGAGAGACTTTGCAAACCACTTTTTCTGAATCAAATCCAAAAATGCATGTATTCGCAAATATCTCAGCTTCTAACATTTACATGTAAAGTAAAATGAGTTCAAATATTTGGTTTACTTGCAAAACTCGCTATTTGATTGACAGATTTACCTTCAAAACTGGTTATACCGTCTGTTCTATAAAAAGGGCCCAAGACTCTAGCGACCTTATTTTTGATTTTAACCACTACAAAACATATATATTATCAAATGGGGCAGTGTTTTCTACAATTTGATAAACATGAATATTCTTTTAATGTCACTATTTTTTGTGATGACGTCATCGATGTTTTTTTAAATGACATGGTATACTGTTTTTTATATATTCTTGTAGATAATTTTATTTGTATTTCATTTGTGGGAAGATTTAATAAGGTTGCATAATAAACTTTTTGAAAAAAACGCAAAAATTCAAAGGCGACATAGGAGGCTTTGAAATGTAGTTAGAAGATTATCTAATTTATTAAGAAACTAAACAATAGGCTATGGATTTATAACGAAACAACATAAACAAACGAGAAATGACAATACTTCAGCTACTTGTTTGATGACAAAAGTTAAATTTCATGGCCTTCCTCAACATCTTGAGTTTTTTGCTACAAAACGTTCAGACGGCTGAAAAGTACAAAAAATTCTCTACAAGATTATATAATAAAAATTGTACCATGCAATTTAAAAAAAGTGCCGATGACGTCATCACGAAAAATTGGAGGCACTAAAAAATTTTTTGTTTTGGTCAAATTGTAAAGAGGATTTTCCCATTTCAGAATATATATGGTTTTATAGGACTAAAATAACAAATAAACTCGTTATAGTCTTGGGCTCTTTTATAGAACAGACGGTATATGGTTTTAGCCCGCTGCGTGAAAATTATAGCACAAGTTGCAGAGCCCCGAAGGCTACAAAAATGACAAGGGCCAAAGACGCCGGTTACGCCTGAGGTGCATACAAAACTTTATGTACGATCGAAATTTGATTTAAAATGGAAAACCAGATAATATAATAGGGTAATTCAATTATTTTAGTTGAAATTGTACCCTTGTAACTATGATTTTTATGAATACGTGTTTATACATAATCAGTAGATTGACGTCAGCGGCGATAAAATTCTTCTTCTGCGGGCGAAAAAAAATTTACGGCCCGCTGACGTCATTTTCGTACGCAACAAAGAATTTTATCGCTCGATGGCGAAAACGACTTATTTTACGCCTGAAATAAGGACCAGGACACGATAATTGTTTTATTTTTATGAAGATTCATAAATTCAATTATAATAAAATATTAAATTTGGTAATAATTGATTTGCAATTGATTGCAAAATCTCAAAACAAATATTTTATTCCTCTACTTTTGTTTGTTTTAACTGTGGTATTTGTCACAACATAACTAATATTCATTCGCGTTAGGTAGATACAAAATTTGATTATCTATTTACCAAATATCAGCTATCACAAAGCTTCAATTAAAACGCCGTTGACTTTTCACCTTCGTGTTATTAATCCGTAAGTATCGAAACAAATCATAAATTAACAACAACAATTTAGTAAAATGGCTGGTATAAAATTTGCGTCTTATCTAAAACACAATATTATACTAAATGTCCCAAGCCTTCCGGCTTTGTTCCTATTTATACTAAGTGGTAAAACAAAAGACAACCATGAAAACACAGTAATTTGATTGACCATTAACAATGCATGCCATCTCAGCTAATTACTATTTTTTTCCTGTCGCAAAACATACAGAAAAGAACTGAAACTAAGTTTTTATGAAAACTTACAAATATTTACTTAAAAGACTGGCTATTTGGTTAAAAAAATGTTTAAACTATTAAACGTTTAAGTTTTTAATTATTACACTAAGATGGCAAATTGCTTTATTTGGAAATAAAACATTTTTTCATTTTCCCATCAATTAACTTTGACTTTGATAATAATGGCCTCATACTCGAATATATTCATTAAACACATTCAAAAACAACGAAAGTAAAAAAAATATTCAAATATATGTACAGAACGTATGGAATTTAATTATGGCAGAAAAGGGATTTTTAAAAATAAGAATAATGGTGGAAATTCGCCAGGGGTGCTCAAATTGTTTCAGGAGGTGTTAAGTACCCTCAAAAAATACACCACTTTAGGATGGTTGGTACTGATATGGGGCTACAATTTGGTTTTACTTTTTTGGAGTTTTTAATTATGGTTTTGAATGAAACAAGTTCAGCTTTATATGTTTCACATTCTGCATGCAATACTAGAAACTGAAAAAGAAGCTACTATTTATGGGCGAGTATCTAAATATTATTTTAGATATGGTTATCACCAACAATAATATAATGAAAAATATATTACTTTGGAATTGTTGTTAAGCCAAATCACTAATCTCTAATATAACTTAATCAGAAACACTTGGATTTGTAATTAAACCGTTAGTTTAACGAATGGCATGAAAAAGCTGAAATGGGAAGCGTTTTGCCCTTGACTTGTCAAACGCGACACACCCTCTGACCGTTCAATACGCCCAACCATTTTTAAGCCAGCGTAGTTTTTCATTTATTTATCCTCTAAAAAATTAACATAACGCTCTACTCTCAAGATCGTAGAGCCCGATAGAAGATCATTAAAGGATATATTACACGGCAAGAGCATTACTTTATGGTGCGTCTCACAACGCCAACGGTTCTGCTCGTTTTCTGTAGTACTTTGAACGGCATGGTTTGTGATAGTGGAAAATTAAGATACCTAATCAGTTTTCGGAATTACAAACTATATTCCAGCTGCTCTACCTGGGTGTTACTTTTATGATTTAACAGACCTTCATCCGATAATTAAATTACATGGGTATTCTAGGAATTTAATAAGGAGACGTCTGTGATTTTGCGCGGTTGTTATGAGTAACTACGAGTAAATAGTTATAATGTCACTTTTGTTTTTCCTCAAATCAAAACAACACAAATATGTTACGAAATGAGCAAGGACTATTATTGAGAGACTTTATTATTTGTTGTTGTTCAAAATGTATCCAACCTAATAATTAATCGTATTATTGTTAAAAATTACATATTTATAATCAAACGTCAGTTGCAACTCAAAGCCTCTTGAACCATAGTACCATAGATAAACTTCAAAATGTTTGCAGTTTTATTCTTACTTTTGTTTACTATCACTCTGGGAAAAAAGTATAGGAGCTATAGAACAGTTTTTCGAAAATTGCATCTAAAGTTTTTCTTAACAAACTAAAGTAATTATTTTTAATTTTTTAACCTAATCAGATTGTTATATGTTTTTAATGTAAGCTTGAAAGTCTAATTTAGTTTTATAGATATTTTATGATAGCGCTGTTTTTTAATTTTCAAAATGTTTGTCTGCACAACTATTGATGCCAAGTTCGATTAGTCCGTAGTATTGTATAATTTTTTAACCATAAATACATCTTTTGCAGCTGAATTGAAAATATATTTACATCGATTTTAAACGAATTTTCAAAATAGTCTCATGAAAACGGAAGCAGGTCTGTTCCGAAACGTTGATTTTTAATATTCTTAATTTTGTAAAAAAATATGATCTCAAAAACAAACCTACACCCAAATGTACAAATCAGTGTGGGTAATACCCCGTTAGAGAGGGTAACATCGTATAAATATCAAGGGTGTATGCTGAACAACCAATGGAACGACATGCAAGAAATAAGATCACGTATAGAACAAGCAAGAGGCGCATTTATTAAAATGAGAAGTTTACTGAGCAATAAGAACTTAGACTTAAAACTGAGAATTAAAATGACCAAATGTTACATTTTCCCTGTCTTGTTATATGGTATGGAGAGCTGGACGTTAACGAAATTGATGTGTAAAAAGTTACAGGTGTTTCAGATATGGATATGCCGTAGAATAATTAAAGTTTCCTGGGTAGAACGTGTTACAAATGCTGAAGTTCTCAGAAGAGTTAACAAAGAAGTAGAAATTATAAAAACAATAAAGGAAAAAAAAATAGAGTATCTTGGACATGTAATGAGAAACCAACGCTATCGCGTTTTACAATTAATACTGCAAGGATAGGTAGAAGGAAAAAGATCAGTGGGAAGGAGGAAAACGTCCTGGATGAAAAACCTACCTGAATGGTATAATACAAACACTACCTCACTGTTGAGAGCAGTCATGTCCAAGAACGAAGTAGCCTCAATGATAGCAAACCTCCAATAAGAGATGCATCTGAAGAAGAAGAAGAATTTTTTAGTGTGTGGATTGTTTATTTAAAATAAAAGACTTTAATCTCATATGGGTCGGGTTTCTACATCCTATCAAATATTATCTTGATTTGTATAAATTATTAGGATACATTTGCTATTAACTTGATTATCGTAGTATTATTTTTTAAGAATTTAATTGTAAACACTTTGTATAATTCTGATTTAACTACTGGGATCGCTACAATACTGTATATTCTTTAACTAATGCGAACTTAATTCAAATATGGCGATCAAACCTCACAATTCACAAAACAAGTTTGCTATTATTCGACAATTATCTGTGATTACGTAATTAAAGCGTTGCCTAGGGTGATAACAATTGCAGTAAGTAAATACACGGCACAAACAAAAAACACTCAGAGGACGCTTCTGCCGGATACACATAAAACCGTCGCCAAACTTCGAATTCACTAAATTCAATCTTTTAGGATGAACTTTCCTGACCTTTCTGTCTAGGGCTTACGATGCCTGTGCCCTTCTTTCTCTGTTGGGCTGCAGATACAAGCCGCTGAACGCCTTGCAGAATGACTCTTGTAGCTCGACCGCTTCGAAAAACGCCTCCAATTCAGCCGTTGCCTCAGCCTAGGGTTCCAGCTGCTTCCCACGAAGGTCGCTGCCTACCTTTAGCTCACGGGGTTCCAATTGCACTGCTCTAACCTCGCACACAATCTCGGAAAAATCAGCCAACACTCGATGCACAAAAAAACACTTTTATACCTTTGCAGAGTTGCTACGAATTATTGCAATCTACTACAGCACACCTAAAGAATATATAATTAATTTTTAAACACACTGAATTGGAAAAAGGGCATTTATTCATGTATTAATAATGATTTAATGCGGAAGCGAAAATTAAAACCACTTCATAGCTTGATTTCCTTTCCCCAATTGTTTGTCTTCGATCTTACATTGTTTTACATTATTTCCAAGCCTACTCTGATTACATTTTGTTCCAATCAAGGCTAACACTATTATTAATATTGTTTTACAAATTATTATCAAGGCCAATGCTATTTTATACAATTTACAAAAATTAAATTTGCACATTTCTGGAACATTTTATAAAATACGAGTAATACTTGATATGCTTGAAATATTATTAATTGTTATTATAATCATAAAGGCTTAAAATGTGTTCATAGCAATATACACAGTTATATGTATATTTGTTTAGTTTATCTATATACACTGTTAATTTTTTAAACGTAAAACATAGGTAAACCTAAAACACAGAAAGTAATTGTTAGGAATTTGAACATACTGAAATTATATCGGATTATGTAACTACATAATTCCAGATATGCCATATACGTTTTATATATTTTTATTATTAATGAGAGTTCATTTGTGCTCGTATATTTTAACATATACAATTTGGACTATTTGAAACTCATTTAAGAGTGGAGTAAACATCGTTGTCCGTTAAAAGAAAAATATGGTACATTTTTGGCCTTACTTATATGTCAAAAATTGTAAATTCGTTAATCCGGAAGGGGAATAATTTTGTCGCAATATCTATTCACTTTAATCAATT
>CALNHX010012952.1:0-21230 GCA_940337035.1 Agriotes lineatus
TTTTTTGCAGTATCTAAAACCCCAGCCGGCCATTAATTAAAGGTCAAACTTAAGCAGTCGGTGTTCCTCTGCACTCTTTTATGTCAAAGGTTACAAATCGTAAATGTAATCAATACCCAGCTAAAAATAAATAACCTGTGTGTTGGTGGCTCAATATAAAATCTACAAGGCATGTGGAAGGTCGGAATTAATCTGCACGCTTTAGTTCAAGAAATGCCATCCAATACCGTGCATAATCTTAGGTGGCCAGTAATTTTAAATTTATAACGAAATTTGAAAAATGGTTTTTGGCACCACGCTTGGCGCGCCCGAAATGCAAATGCGACTTTTTGTTATCTGACGAATTTATCTGATAAATTTGAATCGGTGACATCAATGCCGACATGATATTTCCTCAAAGTGTGGTCATATTGAATTATTGATGTTTTTAAAATTCTGGATACTGGCAATTGCAAGTTATTAAAATTTATAGCGGAGGGGGAGTCTAACTATAAATTGGGCGGAACATTTGCACACCTACTAACTTAAAAAATAATTTATGAGGAATATATCAACATTGTGTAAGTCTTATATCGGAAGTATCGATGCTTTAGATAGAAGTATCGAGAGAAGATCCTGTATGAACACTTTGGTTAAAATGATTTTTTTTCTAACTGTGGAAAAGAAAGTTCCAGCAATCCCTTTCGGTTTCAGGCATCAAAGAGCGTAAAACGGGACTGCCCTTGAAAATTTACAAAGAAGGCAAATAACGGCAACTGCAATAAAACTGCAAAAAAGCTAGGGAACTAGGTCAGTGGATGGGTAGTTTATTGTGGTAAAAAACTCGAAGCAATTTCCGTTCTGGCCGAAATGACGCTCCTTGCATTTTTTAGCTTTATTGGCCGTTTTATTATCTTAGTCATTGCTGAAGTCGCCTTGGCACGTAGAATAACATGCAGCTAGTTATAATAAACGGTTTTATAAAGCATTCATAACCCTAAAATTTGTAGAGCCTGTTGGCTGTTTATATGGAGGAGTGTAGTTAGTTATGAATTATAATTTGCAATGCTCACAAACAGATTTATGTGCTCAAGAATGGATCAACACATGGAAATATATATGCATTAATAATAATAAAAGCAAAGAGAAATGAACATAACATATCTATTGAAAATATTGAGCATAGAGCTGAAGCTGAAGGGGTAGAATAGGTATGAAGCTAAATATAGCAACGGGTGATGATAGTTACTATTCGAACTTATGTCAACGAGAAGTCTTTGTTTTATACATTGGTATTAACATAAAACCATCTTTCTCCTTGTTTGGTTTAAACATGACATCGTTATGACTCTGAACAAATCTATCTAGAGTCTAGACCAACACCTGTTAGAATGTAATTAACACTAGTAATAGTTCTAAATCCAATGTTTTAATGAAGACTGGATATAGTTTTTGCATCAAAAATTTACCAATACTAGTGTGAACTGAATTAAGAAACTTTAGAAATGTTCATATTAATTTATTGATATCTATATAAGTACATTTTTCGATGTAATTGGTTCGCAGTTGTAACGACATTTTCAAATATTTCATCAATTCTTCGAAATAATTACATGTGTTACATATAGTGCAACAAAGAAAAACTAAGAAAAATGATAATTGCTTTCATACAGTTTTTAAAAAATAAAATAGCATTTTACGATTTACGATTTGAAAATATTTCATTTGGTTTTTATATAATTTTTTTACCAAAAATATTAATGCCGTAAAAGGCTTATTCTGTTACTTGATCAGGATAAAGTCGGTTAACCCATATCTTAATTTCACCTGCTACTATCATTATGTATTTGCTAAACATGTTATTCGAGTATGATTTTTAGTCATCCTAAATTTTCTTTTTTTCTACAATTTTCCACCTTAGACGATCTACACAATAGTGATCATTTTCCAATCGAAATCAAAATGACGTCGCTCAAAAGCGAAATTTCACCTGTGCGGGAATGTTAAAATTATAAAGTAAAATCCGCTTTGGAACTAATGGGGCCCTTGTAAACAAATTAATCGATTTATGATTCAACCTGCAGTATCAATTATTTAGGTGCAGTGCACTGGGTATCTATGCAAAATAAAAATCTTAGGTACATAAATATGTGTAAATATTTTAACCTAAGCATTTTGATATTCAATCGTGTAAACTTAAGAGTAATTTTTGTTTATAAACTTCTGAAGACAGCATAATCTGCAAGAACTATTAGTTTAATTTTACTTGTGTGGGAATGTGACTGCTGTCAAACGAATATTCCTTTTCAAGCTAAACGGTTTACTCATTTGTGCCCTTTAGTTGCTTGTAATCCTTGTAAACAAAACAGATTTAGAAAAGATAGTGATTTGCAAGACCTTGATTTTATCTATGTGGGAATATAAAAATTGTAAGGCAAAAATGCATTTTTGTCGATGCTATCAGTGGAAAATAGTTGTCTGCTTTATACTTTATTAACTTTATTTGAAAAATCCGTTGTGTAAAAAATTTGTGTTAAAGAATCACATGTGACTTTTGTCCTCACGGCCCCGAAAAACTTTGTTCAATTTAAAACAAATTGAAGCAAATTAAAAAAAAACAACATGCGTTTGATATGTTTCTACGATGTCTTTCGTTCTCCATTGCAACAATACATTATTAAGACTTCATTGCCATCGTCGGTTGATTAGTTGATATTATTCCGATTCCGAACACCTTCGTCATCAGAATTACAGCTGAATATTTAAGATGCGAGTAACTGAAACTTAGTCTATTAGTAATTGTGTCTAACATAAAACTACGTTTTTTTGTTGCACTGCTACTCTCCTTACTAATGATGTCTTACAACTAACTAGAAGGAGCTGACGGATTTGGTGAAATGTTATATTTTTTGCACTCTCACCTTTAAAGCTGACACTTTACACATCTTAGTTGGGAGTGATCGAACGCATAAAGAAATTTCTTAGTAAGCGCCTTTAGTCATGACTAGGTTGATAATTTATTGCATTATTAAAAATATATTTTCCAATTTGTCAAAAATTCATATAATGATGTCAAAATGTTTTGTTTGTTGTGGACTCGGGACTTGCAGGTATTAAACTACAACAAACTTTTTTATTTTTTTCCCAAAGATAGATTAACCTACTAACAAGTTGCTGTATCGCATGTAGCAATCATTTACCTGGATTTAAGCTTAAATGTAATCCACGAATAATTCTATAGCTACTTGATGCTTTTGCCGCATAACATTGTAAAAATTTGGGTTATGTGTATTGTTATTTGGTACAATTGATTGCAAAAATACTTTCCGAATGTCATATAGAAATTTTCTTACAAATTGCTTACAGATAAACACTTTTCTAAAGACAAAACTTCAAGCAGCTTATTTTAAGTTATTCACTTAATGCTAATTTAAAAGTGTTACTAAACTAATTCGAAATCCGTATCTTCCATCATAATTCTAATTGGTTATGCGTCGTTATTAGACTACATTGTAAAACCTGTAAACTTATACTCACAAACTCAAAATAGCCATTGGAAACTATTGATTTTGTGCACTTATGATAGCCCATGTTATGGTAACTCCAATAAACTCAATACGTAAAAAAAATGTTGCCTGTGTTTTCCTGTCAAAAAATCTTGTCCATGCCGAGATTTGAACTCGTGACCTCAGACTCGGTAGTCGAGTGTTGAGTAGTGTAATTATAATTCAGTAATTTAATTGCGTTATAAGCATAAGCGGCATTTTTATTATCAAACTTCAATTTAGTCGTGACGTAGTAATCTTATTATAATTCAGCTATTTTGATGGTAAGTTAGTAATTTCAGCATGACATAGCATATGAAATTCATGTACACCATAATTTCGCCATTTTTATTGTAACATTTCCATTTGATTTTGACGTCAAAACGGTCCTTATTCTACCCGCCTATAAAAACTCTGTTTCTTAATTTTAAATCACCGTGTATGTAGAAAGTGCAGGTAAGACAAGAATAGGTTAGGTGCAACCTCGAAGGACACTACTAGGCATATTATGATAGCAAAGCCACTTTTTTACTAATCTACTGGTACTTATAAGTTCTTACTATACTTACTTGATATCAAATATATACCAAATTCAAAATCAGCGTAACTACATGGACGTTTGAGGAGGGCCGACCAGCTGTCAGTGGAAGCGGCATGAGGTCGGTGCAAGAACTTCAATAATCAGTCATTACAACCACAAATATGCACAGATAGAAACGAGAACTCATAAACTCACAGCTTAATCAAAATCACAGTAATCTTAAATGCAATATAAATAATCACATGGTCATAAATCAGTTTGCGGCAGGCGCAACACATATAATAAAATGTAGGATAGTCAACAGTATATCAATAAAATACAGTTGGTTTTAATAATATTAAAACGTAAATAAAAAATATAAATGCATAGTTACAATAAATAGCATAGCAAGTAATGCTTTTAGGAGGTCTTGAGAGTGCTGATCGAAGGCGTAGGATTATCAGTACAGCGGCACAACGCAAACATCGACAATTAGATGACATTCTTGAAGACTCGAAGACGCTGGAATTTGGCACTGCAATAAAGTCTAAATAAAGAATACAAAGTATAAATTCTAATTATAGTCGGAAAACAAATATAAATTCTAATTACAGACGGTAGCGCAATTCACACAAAATTACAACTTAATATAATAGCTACATGCAAGATGACGTTCAATAAATCTGTAGACGGGGATAATTACATCGCTTTTAACCCGTAACAAACTTTACGTAGTAAATCACCTACATATGACAGTGAAGACTAGACTATGTCCTCTACCGAATGATATACCTCAGTTATATTCAACATAATGTAACACCAATAGTTTGCATCAAGTATCTTCTAAAGTGAATTGCCTAAATGTTAATATTTTTTCATAGATTTAAAAAAAAATATTCTAAAGTATATACTGGGTGTACCCAGTACCCACGAAAGTGCAAAATATGCCAATTAATATTAATATCAATCAAAGTCTTGACGAGTCAAGTATATGCAGATCAAAAATAATTTGACCGTGTCTTAATATTTTTAATTGCATCATATATTGAAATGGTATTAAGCCCACAACTTGGCTCTGTTTGCAGTACAAAATATTCAACCAAATCAATAAAGCACAGAGTTAGGATATTTTATATAATTGCAACTTTAAACAAGAATAAAAATCAGTGCGTTAATCATTAAAAACGTAGTGCAAAAGCAGAGCTGTGAAATTAAAACAAACGTTTTTAACGCCATGGAACAATTAGTTATAAGCAAAAAGACAATAATTTAGATTTTAAGGTGTTTAAGATGTTAGATTGTAATTTATGTAATCAAACTTTATTCTATTTGTGGCAAATATTATCAATCCTAATTTCCAATTAATAGTAGAATAACACTGTATCTTAACAACGTGCTGCTTTTTTGTCATTAACGGGAGAACAATTGAATTAAATTATTGGCAGACAGGGCAAATTTGTGCTCCATTTTCAATTACTGTTTTAATATTAATAAAAGTATTTTACCAGTTCAAACGTGTACAGTTTTATTGCCCAAGTCTTCGTGCTTCAGTACAAGTGTTTGTGGGAATTTCCGCAACGAAAAAGTTACATTTTGCAAATCTGATATCCGAGGATATCGGCAGCGAGCACCTAACAATTACGATCTTTGATTCCGGCCCAAGGAAGCATCGGAAATGAGAGGTCAGCAATCGGGAACACCTTCCAGGTCTGCAAGAGCGTTGCCGTCTTCACCTGCACCCAGGAGACCATCTCCAGCAGGAAACACCAGGAGCGTCACCAGCAACGAAGTGAACTTCGAAAGGTAGGAGTGCCTAAAATTTAAGTGTGAGCGTTTGGGAAAACGACTTAAACCCAAGATTAAACCTTGCTGAAGAGGGCCAGCGTGTTGGCAAAATGCCAATTACTTCGTGGTTGTCAAAAATCTAACGGCGTCACCAGGTTTGGGATCTTGAGTGCTGCTGCTAATTTGTCTATTAAAAGATATCTGTGCCCTTTAAATAAATACCAGAGAGATTTACACACAATTTTGAGCATTTGCAGAATTCATTTGAGCCTTAACTTTTAAATAAAATATATCTGAAAATATTTCCTAGCAAACTCAATAAAGATTCATTAATTAATATTTAATAATTTACTGGCGAGTTAAATTTTTTGATCATTTGAGAGAAGCTACTACCTTACCAATAGATAAGAAGATCTAAATTTTGTATAAGATGTGATTGGAAAAAGTCTTTCTATAGCGAGCAGGAGAAACCATACAGCTGAAACTGGAAAGAAGAAAAATGTACAAATTCCGGTAGATTAATATTTTTAATTTTGCAGCTCTATCTTTGCGACAGCTAAATAGTTATGTTGTTGAATATTTTCAGCACAAAAATCATTGTAACCCTATTGGATACATAGAAATATAATTTCTCCGTTTGAAAGTTTTGAGGGCGTATTTGGACGAAAGAGCAATTACATATATCTTTCAGTTATTATTAATTCATGTAAAAATGTTTACGGCTTTTCAATTACCATAACATACGAAGTAAATAAATTAAAATAATTTTCTCTACGCAAATACTGCGGTCTTAATGTTCTTACTGTTTCAAAAATTGACATTTTCTATAAAATCTACACGGCCGACTCCTTTTCGAGCGTTTCATTTGAAGTACCGATCAATGGTTCTGCAATGATACTGCTTCGTTTTAATTCAAAAGTAAAACAAGATATCGGGTCGGTATTGATATTAGTCCAAAAATTACTGTTCTTCAAAACCGACCAGCAGTAAACCCAAATCTAAAAAGTCTGCTCTGCTTTAATGTTGCAATAAAATTTAGGAATGGTGGTTCTAGCGCACCTTTTATTGGCGCAATATAATAATTAGCACTTTCGGATTGATGTATTTCTCCAGTAGGATCCACTTCTGGGACCGTTATGTTTCTGGGGCGGCATTTTTGAGGGTATTAAGGTCAAACGTCGAGGAAAGTCTGCAGTTTAAGTATGTATATTGGTAGTAAAAGTTGCCATTTTCTAAATTTTGAATATTTTGTGTACAAGAGTCCTAACGGTTTAAACTCGAAGGGAATTGCTCACTTAAACCTACGCACAGGAATAATGAAATGTTCGAAAAGCAAACATCAAAAACGCCAAATATGTAATGAAAGAATCTGCTGTCCGGCCCAAGCTGCAATTTGTCAGGATTAATTTAATATCGTTACGAAAATTTGAATAAGAGGCGCTCGCCCGTATTCAGTTTCATAGCCGTGTCTACTAATAGACTTTTTCAGCCACTTTTGCCGCCATTATCCAGGATTACTAGAGCTTTTTACCGCCTGATTGGTGTTTAGCGTTATCGCTACTTGTGCCTAGCAGCGGATTAATCCAATTAGGAGCCATTCAAATTGGAGTCCGAATATTTTTATAATTGTAATTGCAGCTGTCTACAGATGCGCGGCCATGATATTTTTACGATAATAAATTTTCTTAAGCTGATAATCCGTCAGCAGTATCAGGCGCGTTCGTAAATTATTACTTATTAGTGTGTAATCTAAATTGGTTAGTCTTATTCACGTAACGTGGAATTTAAATTTCTGTTTTGATTTACAGCGATCGAGACGCCGAAGGAGGCGTGCAAATGGGACTAAATTTGGCCGGTTCCGAACAAAAAATTGAAATGTAGCGGAATGTAATTTATTGCAACTTTTCTAATTAATAAACGGCTTACATCATAGATTAAATTATTCTGCTCGTCCTATAATTTTCGACACCTATTCATTTTTGCAATAGACGCCAATAGACCAAGACAGAGAACATTATTTACAGCATAGAACTGGTTCGTTTTCTAAATATTGAATACTATTAAAAAAACAATATTAGACTGGACGAATAACTATTGCAGTAAAACTCATAATTTGAACATTTTCAAATGTTTTGTAATGTCTATCTGGTGGAGGTTGATGAGAAAGTTACAGCGTTATTTTAAGATATGCAATAATCGTTTACAATTTGTAACACAATAGCCAAATGGTCTGCAAAAACGATTTATCCAATGTCATATCTAAAATAAAATGAAAGTTTTAAGTAAAAGCTATAAATAAAAGTTAAACACAGAAGACATTTCTTTAGTAAATGTCTTAGAGATATGTTTGAAATACAATGCTAATCACTGAAACTAAATAAGGATATCGATAAACTTTATTGGCTTATTCTTACAGAACTTAAATATAAAACTCGGATTGGGAAGTGTCTTAAGCAGCCACTTGTTAGTATGTATTTTCGCCGGATTTTTTTTTATATTATGCATAATCAAAGAATCAAACACTTTACTTACTTGAAGAGAAAATGGTCAATAATTAGATTTATGAAGGTAGTTACTAGCATACGTTATTAAAATTACATTTTCAGTTGAGATCGTTCTTATACAATAATCATTCTTATTAAAAGTCGTAGGTTACTTGAATTAAAAAATCGCAACAACATAAACATAAAATAAGATGTACTAAGAATTGTTAGAATTTTACTAGACGGCGTTAGTTAGGGCTTTCATTTCAAAACGTTTATTAATGTTTTCCCCTGTGAAGCTAAAATGTTTTGGGATTAGTTTGTACTGTCCGTATACTAACAAGAAGCTCCTGGCGGGTAGCTGTTAATTATACAGTGTGGAAATAAAGTAACGGATAAATTCATTAACTTCGTGGATATTTATTTTTATGAAAAAATCTTGAAGGGGTGTAGCGATTTTGACTATAGGCAATATTTTCAGCTAATTTTCAGTTTCTTATGTAATTTGTTTTTCATGATATGACGTCATCGACTTCTTTTTTAAATAACAACCTATAGTTTTTATTATTGATTTCGGTAGTAATTTTTATGTTATTTTCAATGATATAAAATTTTCAATATGTTAGATCTGAAAAAAATGAGAAAAATGATCTTGAAGTTTAAATATTAAATAACCAATGAAATGTGCAAAATAAATCTATGTAGTTACCTACGTTTGACGGAAAGTCAATAAGAGCACATTCGTTTTTATTGCAATTTAAAAAAACAATTGAAAAATACAATAATAAGTAAAAAATTCAGTGCTCTGTGTTTCGCTTAATTCTACCATTTTTATTAACAAAAAAGTTTGCATAATGTAAATTTAGAAAAAGCAAAGGACGCTTATTTGTTATGACATTTACAAATTGTTTAATTCTGACATGTAACTAATCTTTTTTTGTTTTATCCACCGGTAACTAGACTTATTTTGCTCATTTCATTGGTTTTTAATATTTAAACTTTAATGCCATTTTTCTCGAATTTTTTCAGATGTAACATATTAAAAATTTTATATCATCGAAAACATAAAAAGTACTACCGAAATAAATAATAAAAAATATAGGTTGTTATTTAAAAAAAAGTCGATGACGACATATCATGAAAAACAAATTACATAAGAAACTTAAAATCAGCTAAAAATATTCCCTAGGTTCAAAATCGCCACACCCCTTCGAGATTTTTTACATAAAAATGAATATCAAAGAAGTTAATCAATTTATTCGTTACTTTATCTTCACACTGGATAGCCATGGGGTAAAAAAAACTCCAGAGCTCGCCTACAGCTGGTGTTCTACTCGCGCCAAGATGCTTTACAACTATGAAGGCCCCAAAATATAATTTGCTCTGTTGGACAGTATTCAAAGCTATTGTAAGGAATTTTAATTTTTTTTAAATTTTAATTGAGTGGCATTTAACTTGGGCTTTATCAATGGGAAATGGTATTACAAACATTTTATAATTGCTGTCGCTCATATTTACAAAAGTAAATAAAACATTTAGCTGATTCAGACAAGCTCAATTAATGCAAGCAATGCTGAGGTTTCTCCCAAAATGTAAACACTCGTTTTCGTGGTGATTTGAGCAAAACCGTGCTATTCTGTGAGCTAGTCTGGAACCGTCTGCACAAGAAGTTGCGGACATGCTCCACGGCATATTAACTTAATGATATCATAATAAATGTTACGCTAACAGACTATTGTTCTCATTTTTAATGAATTTCTCACATTTAACACACTGACATTGAGCTGAATTCTATTACGGCGCGTGCGTCCGTTATAGTTTTGTACACATATGACCATGAAGAAACTGAAAGTGCTTGTTTAGCGTGTGAATCTGGAATAATTATTATGCAACATACAATACATGATTTTAATTTATAATGCAGCAAAATATATGATACGGAATTCGTTCCGCTACCGTTGGAAAACCTGAATTCGTTTTGGCGGCCTGCAATAATTGCGGAAAGAAGTCGGCCTGCAAATCTTTATTCTTCATGAAATTTACATAAAACTAGAGGTATTCCTACAAGGATAAATACTTATGTTAGCATAGAAATTAAGGCATGATTTTATCGTTGTTTTTACACCATTAGTAGGTTTTCTTGGTATTTACAAATAAAATTGTTGAGATCTCAACTCTTCACCTATAAGTGTCACTGCCTTCGCACCATTGGCGGAGGGCATATAGACTCTAACAGTCCAAAAATCTAAAAATAGGTTTTTTCTAGAAAGATCTTTATTAAAGACACACTCGAGAGACTTTTGTGGTAAAATAACAGTCTGGTGTAGCGTAATTATATTACAAACGTTTTTCTTTATGTAAAACAAGAACGATTTTTGTATTCAGTTAAGTGGACTATTATGAAAAATATGCAAACCAATTATAATATAAATCTAAAATTATTGTTAAACGCACAACAGATCTTTTATTGCAGAAAAATAGCAAAAGAATTTGAAAACATCATTTAAATAATACAAATTGTAAAACTAAACGGAAATTTCTTAGATTCAAGTATTCCAATTAAAGCATGATTCTATTTTCTTCTATCAAAACTGAACGTATAGTTGGTTACATCTATTGAAATGGTAGTAAGCCCACAACTTGGCTCTGTTTGCAGTGCAAAATATTCAACCGAGTCAATAAAGCAAAGAGTTGGGATATTTTACCCAATTGCAATTTTAAACAAAAATAAAAATGTTAAATGCATTGATTATGAGATGCGAGAAACAGTAATTAGTCAGATAAAGGCACGCAAAGGCAAAGCATATTTGAGAAGGTTTAAATTTGGCTTGTGAATAAAGTAATATAATTAAAAATGATAGGTGTGCACTTGTAAAGCCAGATCCAACGAAAGTAATTGACATAAAAAGGTTATTACTTGCAAAAAGGAGCGTAGTTTTCAATAAAAGCAAAGGACAGTAAAAATTGTGAGCAAGCAGAATGGTAAAGCAAGATAAAGGAAAATTTAAAAAATTGCAAAGAGCAATTCCTGAATGGAGACAACAGAATAAAAGCAAGCAACGTGAAAAGTGCGGAATTCAAATATCAGTGCGTTAATAATTAGAAACATAGTGCAAAAGCATAGCTGTGAGATTAAAAACGTTTGTGAGTGCAACGCTATAGGACAAAATTAGTTATAAGCCAAAAAGACGATATTTTAGATTTTAAGAAAATGTTAGATTGTAAGTTATGGACTCAAACTTTATTCTATTTGTGGTAACAATTATCAATCCAATTTCAAAGTAATAGTAGAATAACACCGTATCTTAGCAACATGATGCTTTTTTGTCATTAAGAGGAGAACAATTGAATTAAATTATTGGCAGACAGGGCAAATTTGTGCTCCATGTTCAATTACTGTTTTTATAATAATAAACATATTTTTACCAGTTAAGAAGTATGATATTTTATTGCCCAAGTGTCCGTGTTTATGTGGGAATGTTTGTGAGAGGATTCTCAGCATAAAAATATAAATTTCCAATATCCTCATCGAATGGACATCGGGAGCCGTTCAGTTGAAATTTTTCCAACAGCGTCGATGTCGTCACCTGCACCCAGGGGAGAGTCTCCAGCAGGAAACACCAGGAGCGCCACGGGATAGCAGCAACGAAGGGAACTTCGAAAGATAGGAGTGCCTAAAATTTAAGTGTGAGCTTTCGGGAAAACGACTTCGACCCAAGAGTAAACCTTGCCGAAGAGGGCCGGCGTGTTTCCAAAACGCCAATTACATCGTGGTTGTCAAAAATCGAACGGCTTCACCAGGTTTTGGGGCGAAATTGATCATAAACAGTTGAAAAATCGGCGTGCATCCAAACAATGAAGAGGAGGTGTGACGTCATCTTGACAAAGGGGATGTTTTGATAGTTGCCAAGCGGCAATATTCAAATAATTTACCTGACGCGTTTTCACAGTAGTTCACGATTTTAAACTTCTAATTTCACGCTGTACGAAAAGAACCATTTTGTGTTCATCTGCCAATTTACGAGATTGTGAATTTTACCTACTAATAACGAGCAAACGAGCTACGTTGAGACAAATAACCTAAAATTTGAGATTCTATAGTCCATTTATGAACCCAACTCATGAGATAAAGAAGTCTTGTGTGCCGAAAGCCAGCGTAATGAGTATTGCAGATAAATAAAATAGAATTCGACCATTTTATTTGTGGGATTAATTATTACAGTTCATTTTAACCAGCCTTAATTAACTCACAGGCAAAGTTTGAGCACATTATAAAAATTAAAAACGAGAATTGTGTGTGTACTAGGACCTTTGCCCGTACATTTTAACTTATATTATTTTTTATACAAATAAAATAAATTACAAACAAACATCAGATAACAAGGAAGTCATTGCAAATTTATGTCGCCCAACGTCGAAGCAAAGGAGAATTTTAATTTATTCAAACTGTCCCATTCAAAACAAAATAACGATCAAGGGAGCCATTGCACAATATTGGGAGCCTATTACGGAAAAATAATAAAAATCAGTTTTGATACATTCGGATAGACCAACGAAGATAGCTCAATAATAGAAAAGGAAAATTGGTATAGAAAACCCACAAAATCAGAATAGTATATTAAAATACAAGTTGCAGAAGGCATCTATTCAAGCACGAATTTGAAATACCGAAACGAGCCGCATAGCGGTGAGTTGAGGAACAAATGAGTGCTGTTTTATACTATCTTTTCTATTTTGCCGCTTTATACTATTTTATAAATTTTGCGTTTAGAATAATACCCAAATGACGTCATTTCATAGCGACTTACTCTAACACTCAAATGACGTCATTTGGGTGCTAGAATGAAGTTATTCTAAACGCAAAATAGAAAAAGATATTTCTATTATTTTTCAAACACCACAATCAATTATAAAAAAGTGTAATCTCAGAACTTGTCGACTTATCTAGTAAAAAACATCATAATAACTATCCTTCGAATTTTCTAAACCAAAACATTAAAACAAGATTAATAACTTTACAAAAACTCAATTCCAATAATAAATCAATAAATTTCCAACCAAATTTTTTAAATAACAATTTTAACAACAATCAGTTTGAACCTAAAATTTACACTACCATTCCTTATATACCTACATTATCTAAAAACATTGCAAAAGAATTAAAAAAACAATATTCACGCCGCTTTTAAGAATCACACCTTCCAAAATTTTTTTAATAATAATGTTGAAAGATAATATCGATGTAAATCAAAAATATCACCTAGTTTACCAAGTTCGATGCAACAATTGTGAAGCCACATATATTGGTCAAACTAGACAATATTTAAAGAATGATGACACAACATAAACCATCCATTAAAAGCAAATTAATATCCCCTAATAAGGCAAACACGGCTCTTTCAAACCGCGCCATTGAACAGTTACATAGCTTTAATCATAACGACCCCAAAATTCTTCACACAGAATCAAATTAAAAAAAAAATCTGTAAAGGGGTTTACACGGAACTTTCCTCGGGCGAATTAGATCAATTTGCAAATTAAAAGAAAACTTAACCCGCTGGGGTTTGAATTTATTACTATTTCAAAATTAACGCAAAAATAAACAAAACTTATTTTTTTAAGGTGCTTACCCTGTATATATTTGTCTGAAATTTTCTCGGTTTCATTCCTGGTAAACATATAATCTGCATCAAAATATCGTCATCCTCCGACAAA
Organism: Agriotes lineatus; assembly: GCA_940337035.1. Taxonomy (NCBI): domain Eukaryota; kingdom Metazoa; phylum Arthropoda; class Insecta; order Coleoptera; family Elateridae; genus Agriotes; species Agriotes lineatus. The sequence goes on from CALNHX010012952.1 coordinate 14,028, forward strand.
TAGGTTTTGAGCTATACCCCCAACAGACAGACGGAATTGAGAAAACCTGGTTTTCGTCATCTAAAGACCCTGAAACTCAAAGATCTGAACAAATCTCATAAGGTGATTTTTTCGCGATTACAACACTTCTTTCTTCTTTTAGAGTACGAATAGATACAAGAAACTAGAGAACTCAAATAATAAATAGATAGACACAAGAGTAAAGAGAGGAGCGAAATGTGGTACAGAGCATATTGAAAATGGAATTCCCAGGGTATGAAAGAAGGAGCCCAATTAGTAAGAATGCAAAAAATTGTATAAAATAATTAAGCAAGAAAAAATTCAAATACATTTTCTCCAGGACGAATTAATAAGAGAGTTATGTAAAAGAGACTTGACCAGAAACTAAATGAGTTTATATACGAGTGTTGAAGAAATGTACGAATAAGTAAAATACAACATAACGCAAGCAGCGAGAAAGACACTAGGAATAAAGAAAGAAAGATTAAATAAATACATAATAGAACTGACCGAAGGTACAATAGAAAGCAGAAAAAGAAAGAAAGAATTATACCAGAAGTGGTTAACCAGACGTCATCATTCTTATAAGGTTGCGGAGTTGACGTTGAGTTGTCGAAGGCGGAAATGACTTACACAAACGCTAAATCAACGTCCTAAACTCGTGTAACTAGTGGCAGTATATGTGTTATTTGTTATTTGTTGTTACTATTTCGTATTTTTGTTACCGTCATTGTTATTGTTATTATTTTTTAAGGATAGTTGAAAAGATCCAGCAGGTTTTGTAGCTAAATATAATCCTGCTACTTTTATCCGGGATGCTTTCCTATCTGGCCTCCCTCCCTAACTTTTCTTTTTTAAGGGGGGGGGGGTGGAGTAATGTGATCGCATCGCCTATGTTTAGTTGTTAAGGCGACGATCCAACAAATAGGAAAGTAAAAAGACTTATAAATAAGGAATAAAACGAAAGCTAGGAAAGAGCATGTATGGACCTTGAACAATACCTGGCAGGTACTAGAAGTTCAGAAACGTGGAAAAAGATTACATCAATCATTATATCAAATATACAAGAAAGAATATCTATGACCCAGGAAGCAGCAAACATGGTAAACAACCAGTGGAAAAATATTAGTGGGCTTAGAAAAACTCAAAAATGCAATAAGCACTACAGAACACAAAAAAGCTGCAAGAACAGGAGAAAACAATTAAGAACATGTTCGGTAAAGCTATAAACGGAGAAGAAATACCTAGTGAATGGACGAGGGCCTATATAATTTCCATTTACGAAAAAGGTGACAAGAAAAGCTGCGAAAACTATTAGGAAATCGGTGTAATAGCAACTCTGGGAAGAAAAGCCGGAGAGTAGTTAGAAATAAATTAGAAGAACATATAAAAGACAAATTTAGGGAAGCTTGGGCTGGCTTCTCAACAGGAAAATAATGTATAGGTCATGTTTACACCATTCAACAGCTAAAGGAAGAGAAAAATGCAAAAAATAGAGATGTACACATAACGTTCACAGACACCAAGAAAGCATATGATTTATAAATAAATATTAATAAAAACAGAATAAAGAATACGCTGCTGCATTTGAAACAACAAAGGCACTACTACAAAGATGTACAGAAAAGACATTAAAAAACTGGAAATGAGGATGTGCAGGAATGGGAGTACCGGTGAAGACTGAACATCTACACACATTAAGCGTCGCGGACGACCAGGTGGTCATAGCTGAATGTAAAGAAGATCTAACCTTTTTGATACGAAAACTGCAAGAAGCATATACAAAGGCAGGGGTAGAAATTAATTTTAAGAAGCCTAAATACTTAACTACACGGGAAGAAGGAGTAAAAGACCTAAAAATTAATGAAAATTAAAACATAAAAGGAACTAGTAGATTTTAGTATTTTGGATATATCATATCAAACAATGCAATAACGAAAAAAGAAAGAAATAGTAAAATAGGTCACACAAAGCATGGATGAAGCGTTAACATTTCTCTTCTGGGACAGACACATCACTAATCTCACAAAAAAAGTTTCTGATTCAAAGTATAATGACCTATGAGTCTCACACTAGGTAATGAAGGGAAGAAAGCGAAGACGAGAGCAATGGAAATGGAGTACTGTAGGAGATGTGATGTTGTAAAAATCGACAGAATAACCACAGAAGAGATTAGAAGAAAATTACAGGGTGGAGTCCAATAGAAAGGAGAAAAAGATGAAGGCCTAGAAGATCGTGGACAGACGAGGTAAAGAAAGCGATGGAAAACAGTAGCCTGGAAGATGGACTGACAAAACCATCCATCTTTGTTGTGTTGTTAGAATCTGGTTGAGGGATATAAGGCAGCGTCATCTGTAAAAATCTACTATATATAAATATTGAGATGGTATTTAGCCCGTTACTCAACTCTGCTTGCAGCATAGATAAATAAAACAAGTCAATAAAGCACAGAGCTGGGGCAAATCAGGCAACTGCAAGAAGTTACATCAGAAATTTTAATTCATAACTACATTGGTAAAGCATTGCAATGGAATTACTTCAGAATAAATGGCAATAAGGCAGAGCTCAATTCGTAAATTAGAGCCACAGAAATATCAATTAGCATAAATTAAGAGGTTGGTACAAAGTAAAGCCAATCAAAATTCAACAAATCTATTACCAAAGGGTTTATTACATGCGTGTTAAATAAATTTACATGTCAGTATAATTGAATAAGTACAGTTCTATGAACTTTTTAAATAAAGGTAAGAAGGACAGAATGTTCTCAATACAGTGCAAAGAGAGCACAATACTAGATCAAATAGGGCTATAAAAAAATGGAACGGTAATATTTGAAGAATGGTGAAAAGCAGACAATTATTATAAAATACAAGAAATTCACACAACAGGAAATGAACGAGATTGGTGTTTAAAAAAATAAGTCAGTGAAGTGACATAAGTGAACAGACAATCCAAATAAAACATAGTGAGTGGCGCTATAACCTAGTTTAAATACGAACCTGAACAAACAATAATTTTAGAATTAAGATTTTGTACATTTTTATAATATAAGTTAAAATTTAGTTTATAAGTAACTGATTTGTACTTGGTTAACATCCACAATTATGAATTTAGATAGGCAATTGTTGTTAACTACCCGAGGAAAAACAATTGAATAAAAATTATTTCATTTTGTCTCTTCAAATTAATTGAGTTTTAAGCCATTTACAATTGAAATAAATTAAAAATAATGATATAATCGTGATCAGGAGTTCATAGTGCATATGTGACAATGTGGGTGTGAAAATCCATCACCTAAAAATTATTTTCATCTGCGACCACCTTCCGAACCACTGCGCCAACGACGAGAAGTTTACGATCATCGGATTTTGAGCACAATTGAGGTCGGGCGTTTGAAATTTTCGTAGCACCGCGTCCGCACGCCGTGTAGGAGTGCACCTCAGCAGTTTCAGCATCCTAGAGTTCCCCTTCCAGCAGCGAACATCAGGAGAAGCTGTTCCGAGCCAGTTCCCGCAGACTAAAAAAGGTCAGGTTAGTGTTGCAAAGGAAATATCCGTGCTAGAGTTTCGAAACTTACCATGAGGAACGAGTCCTATAAGAGGAACCGATCCCAGTCTTACAATACTTCAAAATAGAGCATGAGGTACAGAAATTGTAAAAATATAAGTTGAGGTTATGTTTTCTCACATGAAAGGACGCGTTCAAAACAATTGAATTCGCAGGAAGCCGCGAACGATTGAAAAACAAAACACGACTAGTGACGCTTAAAAAAGCGCGAGATTCGAATTACCTGATAATTTGTTCATAGATTTGCCTTTGAATTAACTTGTAAATACACCAGAAACGAACCGCACGAAAATTTAATTTGTTGATAGATAAATTGACAGCGTAGTGAGTCTGCGCGTTGCTGCTTTTTAATTTCACAGCCCAGTGGCGTAACACGGGAGTTTAAATATGAACATGACGGTGAACCTAACTTGCAGATTTGAGTCGTCATGCCTACTGAAAGCTAGCCATAAATAACTTTACTTGCAGATGTGCGAATTACTATAGGGGGCAAAACACTACAATCAATGAACCTATTTATACAATTATTTACTTAATTTTAATCAGTCTTGTACATGACGTAAGTATTAAGCTTATTAAAAATTACAATAGCCCTGTACAATGTATATGTATGTAAAAGTTTCAGTTTAAATAATTACACTAGCTTGAAAATGACAGGGTTTTTGAAAATTACAGAGATTTAACATTTTACATTAAATTTTCTCAATGGACTTCTAGAAACTTTCTGGTTCGTTTACAAACAGCAACCGTTGCTCTCCTGAGTTTGGGTTGATGTTTTTTATACGAGTTGCAGCATTCAAACTATGACAAATTAGTGCATCTCGATTTTCCACTTTTGTTTTGTATACTGTATTCACAAACAAATAAAAATCGGGTTGCAATTTTTGGATGTTTTAGTCATACATTTATGTGTAATATAGTAGCACAGTACTTTCTCCTGATTCACCCTATATCGAGAAAAGAAAATCTAGAAGAGTCTTTGGAACGTGCACTGAATCATACATTTATCATTGCCTGGAAATTTGCTATAAAAAATATGCCTTCCCCAGTCGGTATAATATGTATTTTGTCGTTCACTATGTTAAATGTTATATGGCTTCTACTGACTACTGTTTACTCCTACATTTTGAAAAGTGTTTTTGTATGATCAACAACGTAAAAAAGCTAGAAATAGAAATCTGCAGAAAGCATCAGACTAACGAAGGAAGTCCCAAATAACTTATTGTAGCTATGATAAACCGAGGTTAATGCAGTTGATGATCTAGTTGTGTGGTTTTACGCTGCTAAAGAGGATATGTAGGTTCGCAGAAGCTTGTTTGTTTTATTACAACCGCAAACTAAAGGAAAGGTTTTGTTATTAGTCAGAAAGTAGACATAATTCAAATGTATTTCCCCATAATTCAGTTCGAACTCTTCACATTCAGTGTATAGATGTCTATATTTTTTTATTCACCTATAGAATATGGAACAACGAAATACATACATGCAGTACATCAGTTCTGACCAGATTCTATTAATCTACGTGAGAAAATTATGTTCTAATTGAAGTGGCTTTATCTTGGAAACTAAACGAGTTCTGTATTACATCGTCCAGCACCCATAATGTGCAAACTAGTTTCTTCTATCTCTAACTATAGATTTCCATTTGCCCGTTGAATATGTACAATACTGATTAAAATGGTCGTAAATAAGGAATTTAATTGCACCTCGTTCGAATTATCAAAAATACGGGAGGATTTTTTTCCAGCCAATTAAAGCTACTATTCGCAAACGAATTTTATTCGCAATTAAATCGGCAATCCAGCGATACTCGTTTATAGGCCTTGTCGCAAACGCCATAATGTGCACGCGTAGGGTCATAAACGCGCGTTTAGCAAAAGCCCCCATGGCAACGACCAGCTTGAATCGTTCCAATGAAATATAATATTGGAATATTATTCCCGCGCATAAAGCACAGCGTTTTCACTATTGGACTGTCACATTTAAGGAATTAATTAATGCGATGCGCATAATAATGCTCACGTTCTGTAATGCGCTTTCCTAAATCTGCGGATAATGCCAATGTATGTTACTGCTTCATTATTTAGCGTTAAGCAAATAACTTGCTTGTCCCGTAAAACCTTAGATAACATTCTCAGGCAACAAGATAAATAGGTGTCTTTTTCGTCGATTTTTCACAACGTGTTAAGGGGCGATGATCGATTAAAAATCTGACTCCTATTGGAAGTGCTTCTACTCATTTGATTTTTAATTGTATCTGAATGAATTTGTTTGAGTTATGGACAGGTTTAAGCATGCACAATGCCAGGCACCTTAGACAGTTCTGCTATGATCGTCTGATCAGACCTTTACTGCGTGAAGGGTTTCTCTATATGTTACATGTCGTAGTAACATAAAAGCCTGGGTTTTAAATCTGTTTCGAAATATGGAACTTTGTATAAGTTTTTTATTTTTGAAAGCATCACTGGAATCCTTGAACTAGCAGTCAGGATGGTGAAACACTTCGACAATGGTAGAATTATGAAATTCTCTACCTACCGGGTTTTCAAATTACTTTGCACCATACCATGTATCAATTGTGTTTCGCTGTTTGTCAGAAGTAATTCCCATTGTCAATATTGACAAGTGTTGACAAGAGGAAAAAGCATTTGAGATAAAGTGAAACACAACTGTTACATGGTGAAATGCAATCGGACCACCCTGTATTTTCAAAATGACCATATATTTCCAGCATCTGGTAGAATATTTTTTGCTATTCTCGACTTAACGGTCTATTATACAGGCTGATTTTTTTATCATGTAACAACTTGTAGGCAACCCATTATGCAGAAGCAAACTCGTGCTAAAAGTGTTTATGCACAAGACATGTTAGGAAACTCATCCTTCGGCTTCGTTTTATAACTTTCATGCCTCGTGCATAAACATCCACTTTTAGCACTTGTTGCACAAATAGCTAGTATGCACCTTGTGCATAACTGGTGTTTATAGCCCTTGTCGCAGGTCATAAGGACCTTCTCATCCCCTTGGTGCATATATAACTATTAAACACTCGTTTTGGCTCACGTATATAATGTGCCTTCGTTAATTATTGTACCATGTTTTACATGTATTTCAATAATATTGTCATGTATAATGCCTTAAACTGAACCAAAAAATAAGATAATCAAGTCAAACCTAATGTTCTCAGCAGAAAATAGTTCAACAACTATTACATCTATCGTATGTTTCCTTTCTTTTGATTTAGAGTCATCAATATAAAATATAACTAGATAATTAGTAGAGGGTTTGCTAACCGAACAGTTTTTACAGAACAGCATGTCAGCTCTTACAGCAGCGGTTTGTAAATTTTTACTTCCATCGTTTAAAAGACTAAGGAAGTTTTGTAATAGTGAAAAAATCACCTTCCGAGATTTCTTCAGATCTTCACGTTTCAAGGTTTCTAGATGACGAAAATACTGGTTTTCTCAATTCTGTCTGTCTGTCTGTCAGTTCATCTGTCTTTCTGTCGGTCGGTTCTCAGTATAATTCAAAACCATTTGTTGGAGAAGGTCGATATTTTGCAAGCGAATTATATCTGGACCTGGCAGGAAACTGAATATACTTTTGGTCAACTATAGAAAGTCTTTTTAAAAAATA
>CALNHX010012953.1:0-21228 GCA_940337035.1 Agriotes lineatus
GGAGAACTTTTTTTGGGAGAATATTGTTTCCTTTTTACCTACAATACTGATTTGCAGCTTTTGTTAGTTTAGCGTTTGAGTGAGAGAAGAGGGGAGCATTCTAGAATTCGTTTAGGATTTAGAAAAAAAAAATTTGTAGTCTGTACGAAGAGCGGGTATCTTGCTAGTGTATTTATATTTTTAAAGTCCCCATCATTTTTTTCTATTACAATCCCGCATTATGTTTTAGTACAAACAGCTGACACTAACATCCCAACCGTACCAGTGGCCACTACCAGTCTCCGAACAAATGCAGCGCGGTAATGACCTGAACCAACAAAATATTATTTATGTTAGAGAAAAATACAATCCGACACGCTATTTACTATTTACTTGCAAATTTACAATTTCCCAAAAGGGCCAGAATAAAAAAAATGCACATTTTTCTTATTTAGAAATTGAGAAAGTAAGGTAATCCCCCCTCACAACTGCATCCCAAACTCTCTTAAAAAATACAACCGACCAGTAAAAGTCTCCGAACAGCGAATTTCACACAAATATTGATTTTAAGGTTTTTCTTATAGTTATAACGTTTTCCCCATTTTGCATCCCCCCACTCCAACTGCACCGCAAAACTCCCACATCCGTCATCCGCCCGTAGAAAGCCTTCAAACAGCGAATTTCACACAAATATTGATTTTAAGGTTTTTCTGATAATTATATCGTTTTCCTCATTTTGCAACCCCCAAATCCACCTAGGCCGTAAAATGCTCACATCCCGAATTTTCTTAAAAAATAAAATCGATCAGTAGAAAGTCTCTAAACAGCGCATTACACACAAATATTAATTTTAAAGTTTTTATGATAATTTTTTTACCCATTTTGAAATCCCTAAATCCACATGGGCTGCAAAATTCTCACATCCCGAGTTTTCTTAAAAGATACAATTGCCCAGTAAAAGTCTCCGAACAGCGAATTTCACACAAATATTAATTTTAAGGTTTTTCTGATAATTATAATGTTTTCCCCGTTTTGCAAGCCTCAAATCCACATGGGCCGCAAAATGTCTACATCCCGAATTATTATAAAAATACAGTCGACCCGCAGAAAGTCCCCAAACAGCGACTTTTACACAAACATTGATTTTATAATTTTTTTGATACTTATAACGTTTTTCCCGTTTCCAACCCCCAAATGCAACTGGGCCGCAAAATTTCTACATCCCAAATTCTCATAAAAAATCAAATCGACCAGAAGAAACACTCCAAACAGCACATTTCACACAAATATTAACTTTACAATTTTTCTGATAATTATAACGGTTTCCGGTTACCAATTCTCTGATCTTTAAACACGATATAGTGCAGATGGTAAAAAACAAACATGTTGAAGTAGAGATGGGCGAGTGAGTGAAAATTCACTCACGTCACGCACGATTCACGCTTGCTTTAAACACCCACGTTCACGCATGCTCACGCTCACGTTCGCGGCGGAACCCGCCACTCACGACGTGACCCGAATGTTTTATTTGAAAATATCTTCACGTTTCTAATAAATTACATACATTTTCAACTAAAAAAATATTTCCGGTGATCAAATTCGAAGGGCAGGCGGCTGCGTGTGCGATTCTAGCGTTTTGTGGGATATTGCAAGCGAATGCGCTGTTCCTACATGCGCTACAGGGCACTTCTTGTGTTCATGCGTCCTGGCTGCCTTAAATAGAACCTTAGAATAGAAATAATTATTAATTCCCAGGCAAGACGCCATTAATTGTACACAGTACACACAACACTCACACCACAACACAGATGCGCATGGGCAGCTTCATCTCTAGGTCTTCCACATGGGAAAGCAGCGAGTGGGGGGGGGGGGGAGCACCCTGCAATCTTTTATTCATTACTAAATATTTAACGTGAAATTAACGTGAAATGTGAATCACGCTTTGGAAATTTTCACTCACGTTCACGACACGATTTTCAAATATTAGTCACGTTCACGACGGAACCGCCGTGACCCTGCGTGACCCGACTGTTTCCTCGTTACGCGCCCTTCCCTAGGTTGAAGTAATTAGCCAACTTTCGTTCACAGCAACGATTCTCTCAACAAAGTTATAAGAATCCCCATCGGCGCCCATCGGGCTGAGACCTTATTTATTCTCAGTTGTAATATAACAAGTGGAATGATTATTATCGATGATTTTTTTCCGAGTTAAAACCGGAACCTAAATTTAACGAGTGCGTAGCACGAGTTAAATTTGCTGTTTCGGTTTTAACGAGTAAAAAATTATCGATCATTAATCATTACACGAATTATATTTGGAAAGAGAATATATTGAATGAAATGCAAAATATCAAATATTTACTTTTTGTTCTTAGGTTGGCACTGTTAATGTTGGTTACCCTGCTGTCAATTTTAAGTCTATGTCAAATTCGAGGTTAGCAGGTTAAATTTTCCGTCAGTTTTGACACAAACTGACACAAAACCTAGCCTGCTAATGTCGAATTTGACACAAACTTAAAATTGACAGCAGGGTAACCAACATTAACAGTGCCAACCTAAGAAAAACATCACAACTATTTATGATCACCCGTAAAAACAATTACGAAAATAAATTACTACCGCTGTGATAATGTGTAACTAGGCATTTGCATGCCCCTCATTGGTTGAAATAGCGTCACGTGATACATGAATTATATTCTCTCGTTAATATCTAGTCTTGGTACAGTTTTAACATAATTCGTCTATTTTCCATCGCTATCTTTTCCACTGTGGCCACAATTTCAGAGTTTTCCAGTCCTTGCATCGTTTTGGCGACCCTCTCTGTCAGAATTAAAACTCGTTTGCCCATCGACGGACAGTCGATTCTGATCGGGGAGCATACCTACTGGTAAATTGTTTTCAACCTTTAACCTTCAGTAAAATAAGAATTTAATCACTGTTCAGCCTTTAAGTTTTCCATTTACAGAAACTGTCGCGAGACACTAATAAATCGACCATAAACTTTCAAACTAAGCAATTATTAAAAAACAATCAGACAACATAAATATTCTGTTAAATTTAATAACATATCACCCTCTTCCACTAAAACTGCGTTAACCCATCATGTTGGTGTTTTATACCAACATAAATTTAACTTTAATACACCTACTATCTTACATAAAGAGAGCAATTTAAAAAAACGCCTTTGCCTAGAAATGATTGAACTACAAAAGAGCTCTACAACTATTAATTATAAAACAGATAGAGACAATCTAAGTTCAATTTACCATAGCCTTTTCAAATAAACAACTTTTGTAATTACATTTCTCAAGTTTTTACATGTTAACAACAAATAATTTTTCATATTTTCTTTTACCAAAACTTTTAAAATTTATATTAATACAACCCTGCGTAAATTAATAGCATGCTATATATTCGACTGAGCAGTAAGATAACAAAATAAGGAAACATGCATTTATCTATAATTCATTTACTTTCTGCATTCCACTATGCTTAAACCGAGTTTTAGTTTTATATTAAATTCTTCAATGCACAGTTTTCAACCCCATTGCGGTGCATTTTCCATAAAAAATAAAAAATGTCAACATGTTCTTATATAGATATTTCAGTTTTAACTTAAAAAAATAGAAACATCATAATAAATAAAAATGTCGTAATTAATTCTGCACAATGGTCAAAATCAACTATATAATATCGTAATGTAAGTATGCAGGTTTTATTGAGGTGAATGTATTCCCTAATCTAATTTTATTGCATTCAGATATGTAAACTCAATTTTAAACAAACTATTTTTATAACAACTGATGAAGCAACCATAACTTGAGAAACGTTTTGTAATTTTTAAAATATCAAAATATTAAACATGTTACGACTTATTAATTTTTTATTATTTCAATAGTAAAAACAATGCATTAATAAAATTGTTTTTTGTATGATTAACTTGATAAGAGGCTTCCACGGATGGGGCCCCCAATTAATCCCCTGCGAATTCCGGTTCAATGGGATTGCCGGGAACTGCCACTTAATAACCCTTGACTTGGGTTCAGTTAGTTGTTGGAGTGAAACAAGACTTAACAAACACGAGTATATTGAGTAACAACGATTACAAACGTCACTGATGGACCGATGGTTTTTTACAAAAGCTTCAACTGTTGTGACACGCTTGGATTGGCCACGCGAAAATAGCGAATTGCGCGTAACCGTAACACAAAACAACCTGGAAACGTCTTTCCCAGGGAGTTAGAACGACCGCAACCCAGCACAAAGCCTAGCTGAACTTGCTTACTCGAGGCTCTGAATCTAACTCACTCTGAATTTACAACTAGCCGAACTCGCAAATTCAAGGAGGGGCAAGCTCAAACACTATTGGCTGAGGCGATCCTGCGTAGCCAATCGGAGCGTCGCACGTAGGAATAAATACTTATTCTAAAAATCTTAATGCTAAGCTCTCTCAATGAGGCAATTGAAAGAAATCCATAAACCCATGATTCCCAAATATGCTAAGTCGGCTTAAGTTCTATTAGAAAATGTATCCATCCGCTTAAAAGCCATTAAGGGAAGCTTACAAATTCCTTTCCAACATTAACAGAGGCAAACAAATACGGCAAGATGCAAACTTGACTTTACCACGACCTTTGAATGAGATAAAACAGTTATGACTTGAATTACGTGATTAATTATAATCAAAAAGGTTTTGATGCACGCATCTGTGTGAATCAAACATGCCGCCCCCGAAGTGCCGAATATGGCACGACGTGATTAAATCCCAAAATTAAACTGAAATCTAACACTACCAAATAATTAAATGCATAACAAGAACTAAGGACAGATGATAATCCAAGAGCCTTACAGATAACTTACAACTAGCATGAATACAAGCAAAGAAACAACTAAACCTAGCAAAATGTTCAATTAGCGAAAACTACCAACTAAGAGCAAAGTCAATGTTTATTGCCCTTGATCGCAATGATCGTCTTTGGGTAGGATGTACACTTTACGCACCGAGCGTTTCAGGAGATTCCCTCGGGAATCGCGCACTTGCACCACACGCACAACACCATCCGCTCCTGGATATGCGGCCGAGATGATTGCAAGGGGCCAACGGTAGCTTGGAGATGCCTCGTCGTGGACGAGCACCACGTCGCCCACCTGGGGGGCTAGAGACGTGCTGGAGGACTTCCACTTAGGCCGGCGCTGCAGGAGGTGGAGGTAGTCCCGGGACCAGCGATCCCAAAACTGCTGGGACAGCCGCTGGACCAGCCCATAGCGGCTGAGACGATTTTCCGGTATGTCCTGGAGTTGGGCTTCCGGAAACGAAGTCAGCTTCCGACCGATCAAGAAGTGGGCAGGAGTAAGGACTTCGGGGAATGAGGCGTCGGTAGGGAGAACACAGAGTGGGCAGGAATTTAGTATCGCCTCCACTTGAGTCAGCATGGTGTAATACTCAACGAAAGTTAACTTTGCATTGCAAGATATTCGCCTTAAATAATATTTCAATGACTTTACCCCCGCTTCCCAAATGCCGCCAAAGTGCGGAGAGCGTGCCGGAATAAAATTCCACTTAATGTTATGTTTCGACAATTCTTCCCTTATGCATTGCTCACTAGAGCCTGACAGGATATTTTTTAATTCCGATAGCTGATTTCTGGCACCGGTGAAACAGGTAGCATTGTCAGAAAATATGTTGGAGGGTAAACCGCGTCTGGAGATGAATCTCCTCAACGATGCGATGAAAGCCTCCGTCGTGAGGTCTTCCACGAGTTCAAGATGAATAGCCTTCGTGGCCAAACACACAAATAGGGCTACGTAAGCCTTTACTTCTTTCGCGCCTCGCCCGGATTTGTTTTTTATAAACACGGGACCCGCGTAATCTATCCCGCAATTGCTGAAAGGGGGAGAGGGTGTGACACGAGCTTCGGGTAGTGATCCCATCAAGTGTTCATTCATCTTAGGCTTGGCCCGGAAGCATATCACGCAATTGTGTATTACTTTACGTATTAGGTCTTTGGCTCTCACGATCCAAAACTTATCCCGCAATGAGGCCAGTAACACCGAGTGTCCACAATGCAAGAGCCGCAAATGCTCTTGCTTCACGATTAGCAACGACAAAGGGTGACTAGCTGGTAACAAAAGGGGATGTTTTTGATCAAAGCTTAGATTGGAGTTTTCTAGACGGCCGCCCACGCGCAGTAGGCCCTGATCGTCCAGAAATGGGTTTAGAGAAAGCAGCGCACTATTTTTCGGCAATGGCGCTTTTTTAGACAAAACTGCTATTTCTCCGGAAAAGACTTCCGCCTGTGCAATTTTGATCAGGCGGCGAGTAGCGTCCTCCAATTCGTCAATGGCTGGAGGTCCCGACCAGCGCGTTTCGGTGCTTCTGTTTCCCGCGAGACGCAGGCAGTACGCGACTACGCGCTGTAATTTTGTAAAACTGGAATAGCGCCTGAAAAGTTCAAATTCTGGGACGCGATGGTGAAGAGTGGCCACTACTGGGCGCGACTCTTGGGCTGCTAGCTCACCCGAATCAATTTTAACGGGCTGGGGTTTTAAGTCCGCCTGTGACAAAAACTCTGGCCCGTGCCACCACAAGCGCGAGTGGAGTAAATCCTGGGGTAACATTCCCCTGCTAATTATATCGGACGGGTTGCAATTTGTACGCACGTGAAACCATTCTTCCCTATTGCTTAGTTCGTGAATCTCGGACACCCGGTTCGCGACGAACGTCTTCCAATTACTCGCATCCTTATTTATCCAGTGCAGAGTTATGGTGGAGTCCGACCAATAGTACACGCGGTCAAATTTAAATGCGGAGGAATCGAGTATAGTTTTAATCAAACGAGCCAACAGTAAGGCTGCGCAAAGCTCCAAACGAGGCAAGGATATTGTTTTTAATGGAGCGACCCTTGACTTAGCACAAAGCAAATTGGTGGTGACATTACCGCGCGCGTCAACGCAACGTATATACACGGCGCACCCATAGGCTACAGAACTCGCGTCCGCAAATCCGTGGAGATCTATCGAATTTATATCATCGCAAATTACCCGTCTCGGAATTGCCAACGAGCCCAAAGAGCGTAATGAAGAATGGAGTTCGTCGTATCTGGAGCGCATCTCCATGGGCACCGTTTCGTCCCATGACAACTTCAACTGCCAAAGCCGTTGCACGAGAAGTTTCAAAGTTAGAACGCTTGGACCAAGTAGTCCCAAGGGATCGAATACTTGAGCCATACTAGAGAGTATAGCCCGCTTGGTAACTGATTTGCAACAGCTAGGGTTCACTCTGTAACTTAGCACGTCCCGCCGAGTATCCCAAAAAATGCCGAGAGTTTTCTCCGTGGCGTCTTCCGTCAAAGAAATGGGCTCTACGCTGCCGCGATCTACACCAATGGCGCTAGCTACTTCACTGTCGTTGGATGCCCACTTTCGCAATTCAAACCCGTACCCCGACAAAGCGCTACTAATTTCGAATTGCGTTTTTATGGCTTCCGCCCTATTTTCAAAACCAGTCAGTAGGTCATCTACATAAAAATCCCGGCTAATTCTTAATGAGGCCTCTGGAAGCGATGCTTCGATTTCCTGGGCGATTTGTATCAAGCACCTAGTTGCTAGGTACGAGGCTGATTTAGTACCGTAGGTGACCGTTAATAATTTGAAGCATTTTACCGCTGAGGTTTTGTCGTCACGCCATAAAATTAATTGGTATTGCGTCTGCGAGGGGTCCACGAGAATTTGCCTATACATTTTGGCGCAATCTGCTTTCAGCACGTACTTGAATTGCCTAAAGCGACAAAGAATTGCAAACAACGACTGCTGGACCACTGGGCCCTTATGTTGAAGGTCGTTAAGCGATACTCCGGAGGAGGACGCACAACTGCCGTCAAAAACAACGCGATGTTTGGTCGTTGAACTGTCCTCCTTTATGACTGGCAAATGTGGTAAATAAAACCGAGGATGAGGAAGGCTCGCTTCGTCGTCCACCTTGCTCAAGTGACCAAGCGACTCGTATTCTTTGAGAAATGCGGAATACGCGGTTTTCAACTCGGGATTTTTTGACAATTTGTTTTCTAATGAATAGAAACGCTTTAACGCTATACCGCGCGAGTCTCCCAGCGATGGAGCATCTTTCCTGAAAGGTATGCTCACGATGAACCTACGCGGCTCCGACGACGCCCGTTTCGTAGTCGATTGAAAATGGTCTTCGCAAAATTTGTCATCAGCAGAGAGTCGGCCTGATGAACCGTACGCCCCCTCGATTTCCCAAAATCTCTGAATGCCGTGCTCGATGCCGGTTACACTTAAATGAACTCTATTTGAACGAATGAGCGCTCGATTTTCGACATTCATGTTTCCGCCTAAAACCCAACCAAAAAGAGTTTTTGTTAAGAATGGCTTCTCTGGGCCCAATTTCACCTGTCCCTGACAGAGCACTTGCCAAAAGACATTCGCGCCTAATAAAAGATCAATCTTTCCCGGTGTATTACAATCTGAATCGGCTAGCACAATGTTTGGTGGGATCTTCAAATCCCTCAACGAGAAAGCAAGGACCGGCAGAGGGTCCGTAATTTTGTCTAACACAACACAGCTCAAAATGTCCTCGTATTTCCCGTTGCGGGAGCGGATTCGAACGTTTGCTCTGAATTCAGCGTTCAGAGCCCTGGCACCAACACCCGACAGTGAGGTGACATTACCTCGTTTCTCAATTTTCAAATTTTGACACAAGTCGGCGCTAACTAAGTTAAGTTGGGATCCGGGGTCCAAAAGAGCTTTTGCCCGGGAAAATGACCCGGAGGATCCTTCTACGAATACGCTAACCGTGGACAATAAAACTTGCGCTGGCGCCGCGATTGCAGGACGGCTACAGGCTGCTGAAACGGATGCGACGGGTGCCTCGCTCGGGGCGACGGCCCCGACCTCCCTTGTGCCGCTGCTGGCTTCTGGCGGTCCAGGACGCGGCGACGGAATATTTTCGTGCGCGTCACGCTTTGGACGCAAACACAGTAAAGTATGGTGCTTTTTTCTGCATACGCGGCATCTCGACGATGTGCATTTTACCACGAAATGTCCGGGCTTGAGACAATTGTTGCATAATTTCAAACGACGCGCCTCTTCGATACGAGCGTTTACCGACAATTTTGAAAATGATTCGCAAGCGCTAATCGAATGATTACTATTTTTGCAAAAATCACAAGAGTGATTACCTTGCTCTCTGGCTACATGAGCGCGTGCATGACTTTTTTGCTCGGATCCCTGATTTCCCAAACTCGAACCTATTTTCGCAGCTTCCAGCGAACCTAATAAGTGACTTTTGCTTTCTAAAAAATCTAACAACTCTCGCAAAGTAGGAAATTGTCCGGCATGTTTGCATAATTCCCAGTCAGTCTGCATTGCTGAGCTGAGCTTCGAAACTATGATATGTATTAGTATGGTGTCGACTGTGGGTTCCCCGTACGCCTTTAAAATTTCCAAAATTCTAACTACACTATCGAGCAGCCTTTGAACAGACGAATGTGAATCCTTTTTTACGTTCTCTAAACTGAATAACGCATTTATGTTTGATTTTACTATCAGTTTCTTATTTTCAAATCGCTTGACTAGGATATCCCAAGCAATGGTATAGTTATCGTTGGTAACTTTTAACGACGAGATTGAACTAGCAGCTTCTCCCTTAAGGGAAGAAATCAAATAGTAAAATTTCTGAACGTTGGTCAAATTAGCGTTGTTATGAATAAGCGACGTAAAGGAGTCATGAAATTGAACCCAATTCTCGAATTTCCCCGAAAATGAAGGCAAATCTAAGGGTGGTAATCTTAATCCAGCGAGCTCTCCTGAAGGGCCACTTTGCAAAGAATTTTGACCTAGATTCGGTTTTATACCCGGACTGATCTTATTTTTTGATAAGAATTCCTCGACTGTGCTACTAATCTCGCTAAAATGAGTCATAAAAGAGTCGAATTCATTGAAAAGTTCATCAAAGTGTTCAGCGTCGGCCTCCATTAGGCCCTCCATTGACTTCTCATACTCATCCAACAAATTTTGGAAACAACTAAACTCTTTTGACAAGCTGCCGACCTCGTGAGCCTTCACGGGGCTGGACGAAGAAATTCTATGAAATAGAGTTTCGAAACGATCTACTTTGGCTTTTATGAATTTGCAACGAGTGGTTAAAGCACGAGTTTCCGACATGACCGCTGATGCCGAACGAGTTTCCACCATGACTGACACAAGCAAAAAACAACACTAAACGAAGGTGTAATGGAAAAGGACTTACTTTTGATTTGAGAACGCAGTAACTTCTTGACGAACAGAAAACCAACCCGCTGCCGATCGCTGCCGCTTGACGTGGGACCTGGACTCGGTGTAAGCTCTCGATGGTTGAATTTCCTGGTGTTGGCGAAGCTTCTTGACGCTCTCCGACGAAATGATGTTGGAGCGATTGCATCCACCAGCTACTGGAAACTTGTACACTCGCGTTTTTTAGCTTCTTCCACATCCGGCTCGAAGGACCAATGTTTTTTGTATGATTAACTTGATAAGAGGCTTCCACGGATGGGGCCCCCAATTAATCCCCTGCGAATTCCGGTTCAATGGGATTGCCGGGAACTGCCACTTAATAACCCTTGACTTGGGTTCAGTTAGTTGTTGGAGTGAAACAAGACTTAACAAACACGAGTATATTGAGTAACAACGATTACAAACGTCACTGATGGACCGATGGTTTTTTACAAAAGCTTCAACTGTTGTGACACGCTTGGATTGGCCACGCGAAAATAGCGAATTGCGCGTAACCGTAACACAAAACAACCTGGAAACGTCTTTCCCAGGGAGTTAGAACGACCGCAACCCAGCACAAAGCCTAGCTGAACTTGCTTACTCGAGGCTCTGAATCTAACTCACTCTGAATTTACAACTAGCCGAACTCGCAAATTCAAGGAGGGGCAAGCTCAAACACTATTGGCTGAGGCGATCCTGCGTAGCCAATCGGAGCGTCGCACGTAGGAATAAATACTTATTCTAAAAATCTTAATGCTAAGCTCTCTCAATGAGGCAATTGAAAGAAATCCATAAACCCATGATTCCCAAATATGCTAAGTCGGCTTAAGTTCTATTAGAAAATGTATCCATCCGCTTAAAAGCCATTAAGGGAAGCTTACAAATTCCTTTCCAACATTAACAGAGGCAAACAAATACGGCAAGATGCAAACTTGACTTTACCACGACCTTTGAATGAGATAAAACAGTTATGACTTGAATTACGTGATTAATTATAATCAAAAAGGTTTTGATGCACGCATCTGTGTGAATCAAACAAAAATAATAGGTATTTTTTAAATTCATTGACATAATTTATCTCCAAAACTATAATTTTAGATTTCGAAATGTCAATTTTCACAACTAAAAAAGAAACTCTCAAGTTTTATGCTAATCGTGACGAAACTTACGACTATTCCAAATACGGAATAATACAGGGCCCGGTAGAATGACCGACCCTATTTAAATTATTAATAACTGATTCAAATTTTAAAATATGTTTTTTCCAATAATGTAAAATAAAAACTTGCCAGTTCTAGTTACAATATAATTTATTTATTAAAAATATTAGGTTTTGAAAATAACATCACTCAAACTCAAACTTGATTTTCACACTAATACAGATTAACCTAATCCTTAATTTGATTAAATTCATCAAGTTGGGCCTATCAGACAGAATTCTTCGCCGTATTTTAAAGGATTTAAAATTTCACCCTTACAAAGTTCAAGTCGTGCACCAATTACTACCACGAGATTCAGAAGTTCGGGTTACGTTTCGTGAACAATTCCTTCAAACTACTGAATAATAATAACCAAATTAATTTGGAGCAAGTGCTAATATTTTTAATAAATAAATTATATTGTAACTAAAATTGGCAAGTTTTTACTTTACACTTTTGAAAAAAAATTAAAAATATTGTAAACTTTGAAACAGTTATTAACAATTTAAATAGAGTCGGTCAGTCTGCCGGACCCTGTACAATAGGATATTGTTTTCCAACGTAGATGTAAATTATTAAAAACGGCAATTTATGAACTAGTTCGAAATAAGTCAAGTCTTTATAATTTTTAAATATTCGGTTCTAATTAAATGCAGTTGATGAGCCAATGAAACAGACCAAGCAGGCTGGCGTATTCTTTTCCCCCTTGCTATATTTTATACAAAACAAAGTTCTCCGCCTCTACATAACTACTTATTTGCACGATAGAACGATTTTACAAAATCTTTTTCTTCGTTTACATTTAGGTGTGGTGGAAGTGCAATGGAGACAATGGGTCACATGTAACTTGCATTACGCTTTCCGACATTCAGCCATAACCACATTCGACAATCCTAAATTAACTTAAAGATACCTTAACTATTGAGTAAAATAACAAATATTGGAAATGCGGGATGCATTAATATGCGTTAATCTAGAATTTAAAAGACTTGTGAATAACAATTTTATTTTACAGCAAAAGTTATTATGTTATCTATAGGTATACGGATTTTAGGTACATTTTACCTGTTACCCTCCATGTTAATAGACTAACAATCGTTAAGAATTGCATTTCTTTCTGAACAGTTAAGATATTTAAATTAACTATTAACATGTGTATATTTAAGTTCTTTTGTGTACTGCTAGTCTTCATCAATACAAAGTGTTGTAATTCTTTATTTACTATATAAAAAATACAACAAATAAGTTGATTATGATGACAATGGGCGATACTCCGTTATTAGGTAGATAAACGTAAATTTGGAGCGGCCGACGGATTAGTAATAATTTAGTTATAAAATGTTATCAGAATTCCTAGAACGTGAAACGTAGCTTTATTTTTTCCTATCTAAGCTATAAATGTTAATAGCCATCATACACGAAACAGATACACGAATATGCGATGCTATAAAAGCAACAATATATAAGAAGTTGTACTATCCTGCTTGATCTATTTCACAGCCTGTTGGTACGCAATTGTCTATAGAATTTTGATACTGTTGCTTTATCAAACACTACAGCTATGATTACTCAAGCAGTGCTAACGTTTGTAGTTCTCTTCTCCGTATGTAACGTCGGTAAGTCAGTTTGATATATCTATATTTTTACTGCTGCATACATTTATTTGTCAACCGTTTCTGAATAAGAATGACAATTTCATAATAGTTATTTAGACCACAAGTGTTAAAAGTGCAACTTTTTACTTCTCTCGTCTAAAAGACGAAGGAAGTATTGTAATCGCGAAAAATCATCTTACGAGATTTCTCTGGATCTTCACGTTCAGGGTCCCTAGATGACGAAAAACAGGTTTTCTCAATTCCGTCCGTCCATCTGTCTGTCTGTCTGTCTGCCTGTTGGCGGTATAACTCAAAACTTATTTGTCGGAGGAAGACAATATTTTGCATACACATTATATATCTACCTGGCATAAAATCGCGAAAATTTCAGACAAATATATACAGGGTGAGCACCTTAAAAATAATAAAATTTTGTTCTTTTTTTATTTAACTTAGCAACTAAATACAAGTAATAATTTTTACATAGCGCAGTCTTTATTCCTACCAAAAAGTGGGCTCCAATAGATACAGAATAAA
Source organism: Agriotes lineatus (assembly GCA_940337035.1). Taxonomy (NCBI): domain Eukaryota; kingdom Metazoa; phylum Arthropoda; class Insecta; order Coleoptera; family Elateridae; genus Agriotes; species Agriotes lineatus. The sequence continues at coordinate 13,580 of CALNHX010012953.1, forward strand.
TGTTGTACGATACAAAAAAGAGCAACAAATTAATGCGTTATTTAATACAGCTGAACGCAAGAATTCGAAGGGTCGGTACTCCGTAGCTCAGGTAGAAATAGCCCGTTCCCTTGAAATATCCTACAAAACGTTGGGACTGCATACGTGGTCCGCCTGCCCTTCGAATTCGACCACGAATAACGTTTGTTTATTTGAAAATGTATTCAATTTATTAGAAACGTGAAGATATTTTTACTCCTAACTTAATATTATTTTTAAAATTATTTAGTGTCACAATGTCGATGAGAGAAGTTCTGGGTAAAGCCTTTTACAGATTTTTTTCATATGTGCTGCGTCTCGTTTAATAATCCTCCACACGTATGAAAAGTAAGTACGCTGACACTAGTTGTCTATATTTTTTTAAAAATTTCATTAAATATTCAAATCCAAGCCTAATTTTATCTAATGAAATTTCAAACCAAATCAATCTTGAACAAGCGCTTGTGGAACCATCCACAAGCTATCAAATGATGGTGAACTAAAAAATGCAGGCATAAATGTTACAAATTATTCTAATTGTTTTATTAATATTCACATTAATAAATAATATGGTTCTAAAATCTATCATTCCTAAATTAAAAGCAAAGTGTCACTTCTTTTCACTGAGTTAAAAAAGTGGCACTTAAACACACTGAAATTAGTTTTAAAAAGCCTACTTTTTTAAATGAAATTTAAAAAATATAGTAGACCTCCGGAATAGTTGAGTGTCTCAGCAATTGGCTTAACAACCATGTAGACATGGGTTACAATCTAGACGCAGCCGAAAATTTTCTTGGAGAGGCAGTGGATTTGAACCCATTAGTTAAGATATCTTTAAGTTAGTTTAGGATTGTCGAATGTGGTGTATGGCTGAATGTCGGAAAGCGTAATGCAAGCTACATGTGACCCATTGTCTCCATTGCACTTCCTGCACACCTAAATGTAAACGAAGGAAAAGATTTTAAATGAATAAATGGATGAATAAAATATAGTATACTATAAAATTATATTCTACCTACACTTCATTAAAGTAGTTATGTAGATGCGGAGAACTTTATTTAGTATAAAATATAGCAAGGGGGAAGGAACATGCCAGCCTGTTCGATATGTTTCATTGGCTCATCAACTTCATTTAATTCGAACGGAATATTTAAAAACTATAGAAACTTCTGACTTATTTCGAACTAGTTCATAAATTGCGGTTTTTAATATCTTAATAGTCCGAGGTTTCCCAGGTGGTATAGGTAGGTAGGTAGAACATCTACGTTGGAAAACAATAGCATATTGTATTATTCCGTATTTGGTCATAAGTCGTACGTTTCGTCACGATTAACATAAAACTTGAGAGTTTATGGTCGATTTATTAGTGTGTCGCGACAGTTTCTGTAAATGGAAAACTTAAAGGATGAATAATGATTAAATTCTTATTTACTGAAGGTTGAAAAATAATTTACCAGTATGCTTTCCGATCAGAATCGACTGTCCGTCGATGGACAACTGAATTTTAAGTCTGACGGAGAGTGTCGCCAAAATGATGCAAAGAGTGGAAAGCTTTGAAATTGTGGCCACAGTAGAAAAGATAGCGATGGAAGATAGGCGAATTCTGTTAAAACTGTACCAAGACTAAATATTAACGAGAAAATAAATAAGGTCTCAGCCCGATGGGTGCCGATGCAGATTCTTATAACTTTGTTGACAGCATCGTTACTGTGAAAGAAAGTTGCCTAATCGCTTAAACCCTATCACCAAAAAAGCCAGCGTGGGGTGGCTGCATTCGAACTATACACCTACAAAAAAGTTCAGAGCGAAAGCGTCGGCAGACAAAGTGATGCTTTCGGTGTTCTGGAATTCTCGCGGTTTCTTGGGTATTCATCTTCTTGATAACGGTGCGTATTACTCCAGTCTTCTGGGCAGTTGCTGGACAAATTACGATGAAATGCGAGAAATACTGTAAAAAGGAGCGTTCCTACAACACGACAGTGCGTTGGGTTTCAGAATTTGTCCTCACCTAGATTGTTCCTCAGACCCTCGAATTTCTTACTGTTCGGGAAGTTGAAAGCTCACCTTTGTGGAAGGGATTTCAGGCGTAATTTTGCGGTAAAGGTCAAAGTACAAACTTCTATAGAGAGGAGATTACGAAGCTCAAACATCGACGGTCCATGGGCGTGAATTTGGCAAGAGACTGCGTAGAGAAGACCCTAGATTCGTTCTCAGATAAATTTAAAAATTAAAGCGTTACGTTATTAGTTTTCGAAAACGGAAAAATTGTTTCCCTTTCCTTCATATATAACGTGCCACACGATTACGGAATACCCCTTTCTTATTTTTGAAGATACGTTTTTAAAATTTTCCACATCTTCTTCTTCTTCTTCTTCTTCTTCTTCTTCTTCTTCTTCTTCTTCTTCTTCTTCTTCTTCTTCTTCTTCTTCTTCTTCTTCATCTTCCTGTCACTTTAACCACATCATATGTACTTACTGAATGTCACTTTTCCGCACATAATTTTTATTTTATCTTCACGTTGAACACCCTGCATATTATTGCATTTTTCTATTTAGAGTAATTTTCTGAATCTAATGAGACATTTCAAATGTCAAAATTTTTTCACAATTGCAATTCGTTATTTAGATGAGAGAGGTAAACATTAATAAAGGTTTAATGTTTGAAATGTCACTTATGTGAAATCATTAGATTCAGAAAATTATATTTGAAAATCAAAAGTTGCTATCACAAGTGGGAAAAAATTATATATGCGTCAAACGTTTATCAAGTACTAGCTATCAAAAAACCAGGACAATTGTTTTTTAACTATTTGAACCTGAATTTTTAATTGACAACTGAGGCGTGAATAAATTTATAATTAAATAAAACGTCACTGTCAATCATACCGTCGAGTAAGCTTAGTTTCAAAAGCTAGGATTATTTCTTGTTTAAAAAACGGTATAACTATTATTTGAAACATTGGATATTTATCTAGTTCTATAATATTGCAGCTTGGGATATTAAAATTTGATATGACATATGACAGGTTTGAATGATTCACATAGTATTTATAGTTATGTGTATGCCACAAGTCAATAAAGAGGCATTTTATCGACAAGGGGAAAACTTTAGCTCACGAGGCAAAGCCGAGTGAGATAATTTCCCCGAATGGGTAAAATCTCCGTATTAACGTGTGGCATATCAACTTTTTTCCAATACCTACAATTAGTTATATAAATAAGTTTTTAAATTGAATAAATAATTGCAAATAAATATCATGCTACCTGTTTTTGTACTAGTTACCACAGTAGCACGTATTTATTTTGTTAGTTGCTATGAATTATGAACTATTTTATTCACTAGTGAATAAAGTAGCATTTTATTCACACTCATCGTTAAAATGTTACTTTATTATGAAGATTTTCGTAGATAAAATACAGCTTTACAAAAAGGTATTAAAAAATATGTAATTTAATTAATTTAGGCCCGATTCTACAATCCAAGGATAAAGTTATCCGGGGAATACATACCCTACAAACGATAGTTGTAACAAAGAAAACTATGACAATTATACCTCGAATAGCTTATTCCAGGTATATACTTGCATTGTAGAATCGGCCCTTAAATAATAAAAATTTATGGCTAATGGATTTTAAAGTTCTTCGTTTTTTGTTTTTTAGCAGTAGTGTATACGATGTGTAATGTTGCTACATTTCATCTTTTAGTATAAAGAAAAAAGAGAAGTGTACCATGATCGCGTTATACGTTGTAGGTACAAGTTAATTGTAACATTATTATGTAACTGTTATGGATATTGTTGTCTTAAGAAGCAGAATCTGTAATTATTTGCAGAATGCATGCGATACGTATCCAGAATATTTAGTTTTATTCTTTCGTCAAGATAAAACCAAGATTCTGTATGTAAACTAAACTATTTTTAGGTTCTGCGCTAAAATGTTACTGGTGCTCAGGCAGTCTTGAAAGCGATTGCGCTAAAGGCAAATTACCAATGCCTTATGGAAACTGCGTGGTTGGAAAGTCGTCTCTCAAAAATTCGACCAATCTTGTTAACAACGACGAGGACATTCAATATTATCAGTGTGTTAGTCTATTTTTTACAAACGATAAAGGCGAGTTTATTTTAAAGTGTTTTTGTATGTTTTTTAACTGTTCTTATTCCTACAGATTACGAAGGTGGAAAACACTTTGAACGACAATGCGTGACAACAGATTCTGATAAGGAAGACGCTTGCGCCTTATTCGAAGACGTCGAAAATTGCAAATCCTGTAGAACCGATTTGTGTAACATAAAGTAAATTGAAGTCAGTAACATACAGTTGTAATGATGATACCTACTGTTAATTAAATTTTCCAGGATGTAATTTATTTATTTGTTATTATTGCTTTTTACTGTAAATTTGACATACCTTTATTAATCTAACCAAAATGCACTTAATATTCTTCTTTTTTTTTTTTTTATTTAAGATATTATACCAGTTCAACAAATTAATTTGCTATGCATGGTAGTGTTACATGATTACTATAACAGAATAACAGATTAGGTAATCTCACCACTTAGGAATTTAAATTTTTAAAAGGCCCTTAATTTAAACAATGCGTTAATTGTGTCATTCGTTTAGGCATTATCACTATCACTATCACTGTCACTTGGGCTTAGAAAAATGTCTTGTGGTAGGTTACGCTTCAGTCTTGTATGTATTTTCCTTTGGCCAAGTTGATAGTACACTGCACCAGAACAGTTGTTGATATTAGCATGGAAGTTTACGACTAGTTTTTTTATATGTTCCGTTATCGTTGACAAACCTAGTTCTGTATGTAATTGCTTGTTAGTAACATACCAGGGGGCGTTCACTGAAATTCTAAGAATTTTATTCTGAAGTGCTTGGATTCTTAGTAGATTTGTTTTAGATGTGTTTCCCCAGATTACGCAGGCATAGAGTACTAGTGGCCGTATTAGTGTTTTATAGAGCAACATGGCACAGTCCGGTTTTAGTGTCGATTTTCTGTTAATGATCGGATAGAGTTGTATCAACCTTGTATGTCCTTCGTTTAATTTTTTATTTATATGAAATCTCCAGGTGAGCTGAGTGTCTAAGTACACCCCTAAGTATTTCACTGCTTCTGTTTTATGTAGCCACTTGACTGCTTTGTTATTAATTATTATTAATGGTAGTGGTTCGTAGACATGTCTAAGAGTGAATATCTTCGCAGAGCATTTTTCGTGATTTATCATTAGATTCCAACGTTTGAACCATCTTGCCAGTACATTCGCTGCATTTTGTAGTTGTACTACTGCATCTAGTAAGTTGTTGCTCTTAGTCAGTAATGCAGTATCATCCGCAAATAGTGCTAAGTCAGCTTCTGTGTGAGGAATATCACTGGTAAAGATATTAAATAGAATAGGGCCTAGGATACTCCCCTGTGGTACTCCCGCTCTAATGCGTCTGGTTGATGAAACAGTTGCATGAATCTTCACTGCAAACATTCTGTTATCTAGATATGAATATAATATGGCCTTTAGGTATTCTGGAATGTTAAGATTAGCAAGCTTGTATTTTAGACCTTCGGTCCATATCCGGTCAAAAGCTTGTGTTAGGTCCACGAAGAGTGTCGCTGTATATTGCTTGGATTCATACCCTTTTTCAATTATTTCAACGATACGTTGCAGTTGGTGGCATGTAGAATGTCCTGTTCTGAAGCCGAACTGGAAGACGGGTAGTAGCTGCAGTCTCTCTGTTTCAACTTTTAACCTAGTATAAATTACTTTTTCGAATAGCTTCGATAAAGTTGTTAGCAGGCTAATGGGTCTATAGCTGTCGATGGCTTTTTTGTTTTTTCCTGGTTTGTGGAAGAGAAGAATTAATGCATACTTCCATTTGTTGGGAAAGTAGCCTGTGTTTTCCATGGAAGTTGCTTAAGAACTATATTGGGTATTCCATCTTCGCCTGGGGTTTTATTTAGTGGAAGTGTTTTGATTATCTGCACTAATTCTTTAGGTGAAGTTGGATGCATTTGGTCTCCAGCTAGTGGCAAGTGGGTTTCTGTATGGTTGAGTATTATATTTGCAAAACATGGATCTTGATGAGTGCTACAAGTAAACGTTTTTTCGAGGTAGTCAGCAAATGCTTCAGATTTTTCTTCATCAGTGTTATTTACTGTGTTGTTAGTGGTTATTGAAGGAATTTCTTGCACCTGTTGTAATATCCTCCTCGTGGTTTTCCATAGTCCTGGATCGCCTGGTTCGTAGGTGCTGATGAGCTGTTGATATGATCTGTATTTGTATTCATCCAGTTCTCTTTTGATTCTATGCGTTAAATTATTAACTAGATTTTTTGTTATTGGATGTCGAGTACGTTGCCACTCTCTGCGCAGTCGACTTTTTTGCTTTATCAGGTTGATTATGTACATAGGAGGAGTTCCATAGTTAGTATATTTTCGTTGCTTTCGCGGAGTTGTAGCTGTTTGCACGCTTTCTTGTATGCAAGTTGTGATGTGTGTTATTGTTTCGTCAATTTCCTCTGGGCGTAGTAATTTGTTAGGGTAGTTGAGACTTTTGTCCAAGTGCTCACGGAAAAGGTCCCAGTCAACTATTCCATTTATTAGTCTCGGCTCAATACGTCTTCGAGAAGGTGTTGTTATGAATGAAATTATTACCGGCAGATGATCAGAGTTGAGCTCAGCATAAACTTCTTGGAATATTTGTGTATTAATGTTTTTTGAACAATTATGTCCAGGATATCCGGCTGATGGTCTAATCGATATGGGTAGTATGTAGGTTCTTCAGGCGCTAGTATCTGGAGAGCATGTGTTGTTGCAATTGCTTCAAGTTTGCCTCCAGCTGGATTACCTGCTCTGCAGCCCCATATAGTACTTTTGGAGTTCAGATCACCAATCAGTAAAGTGGGTTCGTTGCCTGAGAAAATGTTGTATATGTCATTTTCGAGAAGCTGCTTATTTGGTTGTCGGTACACGCTGATTATTTTAATATAGTTGTCTTCTTGTGATTTAATTTTGACGGCAACTGTCTCGAGGTTGGTGGTGTTGGCGGTTACATCTTCATAATGAATGATTTTTCGTTTTACGAATATGGCGACTCCACCAGAAGCGAATCTTGATGTTCTATCAGCGCGATAGCAACAATATCCTGATATTTTGATGCTATCACTGTTGGTGAGGTGAGTTTCCGAGATACATGCCAGGTCAATGTTGTATCTTGCAAGGAACGTTGTGAATAGTGTCTGTTGTGCCTTTAATCCATTGGCATTCCAGTTCAGGATATTTAATTGAATTAGTGTTTTGTTTGAGTTATGATCCATTTAAGAGAAGCGGTAAGAAATTGGTTAACAGGAATTGTTTTATTTGCCCTAGGAAGGGTTGGATCAGATTTAATAGTGATGTGAGAATTGTGTTAGTTAGAGATTCAGTGTTAAGGGAATGGTTTGTTGGCTTCCAGTTTTGATTGTAATTATTATTTATATTTTTGTAGTTTTTGGACAGAGGCGGGAAGTTGTTGTGGTTGTTTTCAGGAGCTGGTGGGGTATTATTATTAGGTTGTTGGCTTCTGGCATGTGTTCTGCTTTTGGCAATTTTTAAATCCTGAAAGTATTTACAACCTCTGAAGTTGGCGGGAT